>CAUYQU010042930.1:0-178455 GCA_963574635.1 Cheracebus regulus | reverse complement strand
ATTGTTAAACACAATTATTGGCATAAAAGAGGTTTTTAATACCCATTTTTAGACTGTATTCTAGCCTGGGCAATAAAACAAGAATCCCATTCTCTCTCCCTCTTTCTCTTCCTCTTTCTTTCTCTCTTTCATACTTTTTTTCTCTCTTTTGCTGTTTCTTTTTTTCTCCGTTAAAAAAAAAAAAAGAAAGAAAGTGGTAGAAGGGATAGAAGCCTTGCCTCTGAGTTTGTTGGTAATGACTGGTGTTTTGTCCAGTTGCCAGTTCTACCTCACTGCTCTCAACCTATTTCTGAAATGTTCTCCTCATACATAAACACACAACTAGATTCTTTACTTCATTTTGGGTATTCATTCAAACCTCACCTTTCAATTCATGTAAACTCTACAAAAGACAGAGGCCATCTTCTTTGACTCTTTCTTATGTACTCAGATTCTAGGCAGAGCTTAGTAAATATCTGTTGACTCCATGTAATTGAGCCATTGAGAATAGTGTTGGTTGATAGCTTGACACAACTATTTTTTATTGTGTTGAGAAAATTAACTGTATTATTTATTTGTATATGTTTGATCAGACCAAGATTCTGAGTTCTACTAAACATTGTAGGATTCCTTGAAAGGATAAAATTATTGTTTTCACCTTTGATCTAATGATGTTAGACTTTTATTAGATTTTGTAAACATTAATTGACTCTTGTATTCTTGTAATGAATACTGCTTGTTTGCAATGTATTGTTTTAACAATACACTGAATTTGATTTGCCAGCACTTTATTTACTACCCATCTAAACTCAGAGGTGAGGGTTTTCTGTACTTTTATGTTTGTGCCTCAATTTTTTAGTAAATCAAAATTCCTATTTTCCCCATAGAATTATTGTTATGGTTGTCATTATTTTTTATTTAAGTTTCCTTCTATGTCTTATTGTTTCTGTTCTATTTTTACAGGGTTGCTGCTTGGCCAGGTCTCTTCAGGTTATTTCCAAGGAGACCAGCCTCCTGTAGGAAGAGCAAATCCATCCTCCATGCCTCCTGCAAACAGATCTCATTTACATTGACTCCAGAAAAAAAATTCATCAATGTTTGTGATATTTGAAGGGTAACGTTTTCAATTTTAGAATTTTTCTCTCTCTCTAAATTCTTTATCTTGAAGGGAATCTAAAAAGAATACACACTAGAATTTTTAGTGTGAATTTGCGTTTTACTCAGAATTCTTGCTTGGATCGAGTGTTTCCTTAAATGTCTGGCATAGCACCTGGTGAATAAGAAATACTTCAATCAAGAAGGAAATGGGAATGGATGTATGAGTTTCTTTATTCAAATGATATCTTTTGGAGTACAGACTTGGAAAACACAGCTACCCCAAGGATTATATTTTGGGAGTGTAGAAAGATTCAAGGAGATGTATCAATTTCTTTATGATGATACAGATCCTTTCAAAGGAAAGGAAAAGGAGATAGCAATATACTTATGATTACAAAATGCACAAAGATACATTCATAGTCATCCTGTTATAAGATAACCCTATGCTGTTGCTCTTCTACTCAGAACTTCCAGTGGTTCCGTTTCACTCAGAGCAAAAGCTGAAGGATGTGTTATGTCCTCCAAGGCATGGATGATTTGTTCCTCTTTTGCTTCATTGAGTTCTCTCCCACTGGCCTTGTCTGTGTACTCAGCTTGGTCTTCACTGGTGTTCTCTGTAAGCTGACATGTTTGTCTCACTCCTCCCTCAGTGAAACACTTGTCATTTTGTTTTTCTGCTTGGAATGATCCTTCCACAAACACATATGCAACTGGATTCTTCATCTCCTTATGGGTCTTGATTCCACATTCACTCTCTTCATAAGATCATGCTATCTAAAATTTTAATCTCCCATGAACATTTCATACTCCATTCTCTTATTTACTTATTTTGCTTATCATGACAGAAAATGCTTTGAATTTCACTTGTGTATCTTGTTCATTGTTATTCTTTATTGTTTTCATACAGATTTTATAAGGACAGGACATACAATATGCTGTGTTCACTATTGGAATCCTGGTTCCCAGAACAGGGCCTGACCACCAGTAGGGATTCAATAAATATCTATAAAATGAATAAATAATAAGATTTTGTGATAACAAAATTGGTAGTAATGGTGGGTGTCTGATATGGTTTGGCTTTGTGTCCCCAACCCAAATCTTCTCTGGAATTGTAATCCCCACATGTCAAAGGAGGGACCTGGTGGGAGGTAATTGGATCATGGGGTCCATTTCCCCCATGCTATTCTCATCATAGTGATTGAGTTTTTAGAAGATCTAATGGTTTTATAAGTGTTTGGAAGTTCCTCCTTTGTTCTCTCTCTCTCTCCTGCCACTTTGTGAAGGAAGTGTATGCTTCCCTTTCACTGACAGCCATAATCATGTTTTCTGAGGCCTCCCGAGCCATGTGGAACTGAGTCAATTAAACCTCTTTCCCTTATAAATTACCCAGTCTCAAGCATTCCTTTATAGCAGTGTGAGAATGGACTAATACAGGAAATTGGTACCCTAGCAGAGAGTAGGGCACTACTAAAAATATAATCTGAAAATGTGTAAGTGACTTTGGAACTGGGTAACCGGGCAGAGGTTGAAATAATTTCAAGGGCTCAGAAGAAGACAGGAAGATGTGGGAAGGTTTGGAACTTCCTAGACGCTTGTTGAATTGTTTTGACCAAAATGCTGATAATGATATGGACAATGAAGTCCAAGCTGAGGTGGTCTCAGATGAAGATGAGGAACTTATTGGGAACTGGAGCAAAGGTCACTCTTGCTATCCTTTAGCAAAGAGGCTGGCAGCATTTTGCCCTGCCCTAGAGATCTATAGAACTTTGAACTTGAGAGAGATTATCTGAAATTGGAACTTATGTTTAAAAGGGAAGCAGCGTAGAAAAGTTTGAAAAATTTTCAACTTGACCATGCAGTAGAAAAGAAAATCCCATTTTCTGGGGAGAAGTTCAAGGCAGCTGTGGAAATTTGAGTAAGAAATGATAAACTGAATGTTAATAGTCAAGACAATGGGAAAAGTTTCTCCAGGGTATGTTAGAGATCTTCAAGGCAGAACTTCCCATCACAGGGCAGGAGGCCTGAAGCAGAAAAATTGTTTCATAGGCCAGGCTCAGGGCACCCTTGCTCTGTGCATCCTCAAAACTTGGTGCTCTTTTCCCCAGCTGCTCCACTTCCAGCCATGGCTAAAAGGGGCCAAGGTATAGCTTGGGCTATTGCTTCAGAGGGTGAAAGCCCCAAGTATTGGTGGCTTCCATGTGGTCTTGGGCTTGTAAGTGCATAGAAGAGAAGAGTTGAGCTTTTGGAACCTCTGCTTAGATGTCAGAAGATGTATGCAAATACCTGGATGTCCAGACAGAAGTCTGCTGTAGTGGCAGAACTCTCATGGGGAACCTCTGCCAGGGCAGTGCAGAAGGGAAATGTGAGGTTGGAGCCCCCACACGAAGTCCCCACTGGGGCACTACCTAGAAGAGCTGTGAGAGGAGAGCTACTGTCCTTCAGTTTCCAGAATGGTAGGTGCACTAACATTTTGCACTATATACCTAGAAAAGCTGCAGGCACTCAAAACCAGCCCAACAGAGCAGCCGTGGAAACTGAACCCTGCAAAGCCACAGGGCAAATCTGCCCAAGGCTTTGGGAGCCCGCCCTTTGTATCAACATGCCCTGGATATGAGACATGGAGTCAAAGGAGATTTTAGAGCTTTAAGATTTAATGACTGCCTGACTGGATTTTGGACTTGTATGGGGACCGTAGCTTCTTTGTTTTGGCCAATTTCTTCCCATTGAAATGGGAGGGAGCACTTATCCAATGCCTGTACCCTTATGTATCTTGGAAATAACTAACTTGCTTTTGATTTTATAGGCTCATAGGCAGAAGGGACTTGCTGTGTCTCAGATGAGACTTTGGACTTTTGAGTTAATGCTGGAATGAGTTGAGACTTTGGGGGACTGTTGGAAGGCATAACTGGTTTTGAAATGTGAGGACATGAGATTATTGGCAGTTCGTCCTTTTCTCTCCTTATTTCTCTCTCTCTCTCTTTCTCCCTCTCTGTTTTTCTCTCTCTCCTTCAGCCTTGTGTACAACGTGCCTGCTTCCCCATTGCCTTCTACCATGATTGTAAGTTTCCTGAGGCCTCCTCAGCCATGTGTAACTGTGAGTCAATTAAGCTTTTTTTTTTTTTTTTTTTAAGTCTCAGGTATTTTTTATAGCAGTGTAAAAACTGACTAATACGGGGTCTTTGTCCTTTTCAGTTTCTATAACAGAATACCAAAAACTGGATAACTTTTAAAGAGGTTTATTTGCCTCAAGCTTCTTGAGGCTGGGAATTTTAAGAGCATGTTGCTGGCATCTGGTATCATCTCATGGCAGAAGACAGAGAGAAAGCATGAGGGGCAGATTGCTTTTTATTGTAATTCACTCTATGATAATAAAAACTCACTCTCTCAATAATAACATTAATCCATGCAACAGCTCTGTGCTCACGATTCAGTCACCTTTTAGTAAACCTCACTTCACAACACTGTTGCACTGGGAGTTTAGTTTCCAACATATGCATTTGTGAAAGACATTCACAACATTAAAAAATGGCAACAATGTAATTGATTACTTAGAAAATACAATTTGTAATATCAAAACTAGTATTGACATTTCCATCTGGAACTATGATTGAGTTGGGGACCTAGTACTGTGTATAAGAAATCTGGCAACCTTTGAATTGGGTTTTTCTCTTAAATGTCTTTATGCTTTATGGCAGTGAACAATACATGTAACAAAGAGGGATGAAAATTATGGGGCTGATAGTAGTAACTGATTCTGATAGAATACAAAAGTCTGTTACTCATGTACAGGGCTATTTCCAGACAGTACTATATTTACTTACTGATGTTATGTTTATAGCAATACAACTAAAGCTAACTTCCAGAAAGGACCTGATTGGCTATTAATTATTTTGAATGCCATCCCTAATTAGTGTTTAAGAAACACCTTCATTATTGGAATCCTATTAAAAAAAAATAACTCCGTGGCTCTAGGTCTAAAATGTTTTAGGCCCTCACTTCTTTGTGAAAAAGCAAAATTTCTTAGAAATTCAACAGTAACATTGAAGTGCCCTGTAACCTCTCATGATGTCTTCATGAGTGATTTCACGTTTGCTCTTTCCCTTTGCATGCATTTCACATGGTGGCGTTTTTCTTAACATTTACTTCTCAGATAAAATGTTATTATATCTATACAGAGAGGCTATCCTTGTCCACATAACCTAGAGTAGTTCATCTCAACATTCTCTGTCACTGATCATTTTTCCCTATAACATATGTCATCACTTGAAGTTATTTATTTATGTATGTATTTATGTGAAGGTGTATTCAATTGTTTGTATGTTCCTTTGCTATAATATGTTTCCTGATGGCAGTATTTTGTCTCTTTTTCAATCCTGTATCTCCAACACATAGAATGGTGCCTGGTAAATATTAGACATTCAATAAATAGTTGTAAATCAAATGAATTAATGCTGATATCTTATAGTTGCTTGATATCTAAACTACTGAATCTTATATTAGCATTGAATCATTCAGTAGGTATTACAGATAATGAAAAGAGAAAACAAAAACTAGCAGAACACAATCTAAAATAAAAATCTACCTAGTTGCCTGGTGTGTTAACTTATCATATGTGGCATCTGGAAGCTCTGCTCTTACTAGTTCTATTTTCATACTGTCAACAAGCTGCTGCCACATCCATAAAAGTGAAGCATTTATGCACCAACGCAAAAGAGTAACTTTTGATTTTTTTTCTCTTGCAAAGCACTCAAAAATACAATTCTAAAAGATGAAGTGACTGGGGGAGGATGGATGGTGGGAGAATTGTATGACTTAAGCCAGAAACTTACATAAGGATTGAATCTGGTCCTTAACATTAAAGTGGTAGTTCCATTTTGAAAAATTGAAATAATGATTCTTCGCTGACCTGTAGGTGTACTCTCAATGGCATTATATGATTTGACTTGAATAGAAAAAGCAATTTAAATTCCTGTTTAAATTAGTACTAAACTCCAATATCACCTACTAATTTTATGCTTAGAGGCATATTTTACATTCAGTACTTCTGTGGCAAAAATGGACTCCATCATTCATTCAATAAATATCTTTTAAGCATAAAACACGTGCCAGACACTCTGCTAGGTTCTGGGGATTCAACATAAAAACAAAATAGTCTCTGCCCTCTGGTAGCTAACACCTACTATAAAAAAGTCAGTCTGCCCAGCACTGGGGAAAATGTGAAGCTAAAGTGTTATCAAAGGCTATTGTAAAAAATTAAAGTGTCATAAGCTATGTGACTATGTGACTGGCACTCAATGGAAACACAAGTAAAGATCAAGAAAAACTTGTGTCTGCATGTGCATGTGCATGTGTGTGTTGGGGAGTGTTTGTGTGATCGTATATAGACAATATAATTGGTGACAGGAAGAATATGCAGACAAATTCTACAAAGGTCACGTGCTCAATGCTGTCTCTGCATCTTTGATATATGCTGAAGACATTCAGAGGAAGAAATCACTAAAGACTGCTTTAGTGATTGTAGAAACCTTACACAACTGGAAATAGGTCTTGAGGAATTAATAAAAATTAAATAAACAGAAAAAAAGGAGAAGGAAACTGTGTCATTGTAGGCTAGGTGATAGATTAACCAATCTTTAAGTTCCCGTCATCTGGAAATGTATTGATTTTGTTTTGAGTCATAAAGGTAGGGGAGAGCTGGATCAAGGAAGAATGGGAAAAAATATTCTTCTAGGCAATGGCTCCCAAATATTTCTCGATACACAGCATCAACACCACCTTGGAAACCTGTTAGAAATGGATATTCTCAGACCGCCACCCCAGGCCTACTAAATAAGAAACTGTGTGCAGAGCCCAGGAATCTATATGTTAAGTTTGGGAACCAGTGTTCTAGGAGATGAGTATATAAGGATTAAGACAACAAGCAAAATTAAAAGTCAGCTATGAGTCACATTTGGGGCTTTGGCTGCCAAGTGAATTCTAGGTGAAGATCTGTCCAGGCTCTGGGCTATAAAGTCCCATATTGATCAGAACTCCTGAAAAACTTACCCCAGGTCTTTCTTGATCCTGGCATTTGTTCTTTGGGTTTCCTTTGTGGTCACCTTGTTCTTTCCTATTGGATACTTGGATACTCTTTTTCTGTGTCCCCATTTATGTAAAGTCAACTCATTTTGGGGGCATCCTTAAAGTATTGAAAAATCTTTTTTTCTGATAATATTTTTTTCATTTCAATAACGTCTGTGTTACTTACTTTCCAGTTTTTATTTATTGTTTAATCTTTTTAACTGAAGAAGAATTTGTATTCAAAAACATGCAAATATCTTATATGTACAGCTTCAAGGATTATTTAGAAACATAACACACCTCTGCAAGTAGCAGCCATGTCAAAGAACAAAATATTGCCTACACCTGAAGGCACCTGCATGACTCTGTTCTATTCACTACCTATTCCCAAGGTAAAGGGAACAACTGCCTTCATTTCTAACACCATATATTAGTTTTGATAGCCCTTTTCTTCAACCAACTGTGCCATTTGTTCTCATTTCATCCAACCACTTTGTTTGGATGCAGAACACTGTTTTATTGGTCATTTCATTAGATTTCTAAAATATCACTAATAGCAACACTGGAATGTTGAAATATCATTACTGTAAACATGCTGTGATTAGTGACCCTCTGAAAGAACCCTTGTTCTTCAAGATTGTACATTGAAAAGGAAATGCACAATTAAATTAACTACTACCAATCAGAGCAGCAAAGCAAGCAAAGGAGCTAGCAAACTTGTCTTACCAGTAAGGTTTCTAGGAATCTTCATCTTAGCTTCCTTACTCTTTGACAATTAACTGCTTATTTTCTTTGAACCAACTGGCAAAAAAGAAAAATGAAATAAAAAGAGAAAGAAAAAGATCTTCATTGCAAAACACCGCCTTCCTCCATCAGCACTCTCACTTACTCTCGCATCACTTCCTTGACACGTCCCTCCCTCCTCTTCCATAACAGTTGGCTAGACTTTCCTGGGATGAGGGAATTGTTGATTCCTCACCTCTGGAATTCTGGCTTACCCTCCTCAGGAATTATTACTTGTGCATTGATTTCCTCTTTGATGTCCATTCATGAGACCCTATAACATAAACTCCAAAAGAGCCAACAAGACTCCTGTCTGGTTGATCATTGCCGCTTTATCCCCTAGAAAAGGGCCTGACACATAGTATATGCTCAACAAATACTCACTTCAAATAATACATTTTATACATGAGTACTAAAGTTTTCAATAACATTTAAATTAGGCAGTGTTTGAATCTGGAGTCTGCTTGGCTCTGCCAATCACTAACCATTCGATCCAGTAAAGTCATAACTTTCTCTGTGCCTCGGTTTTCTCCTTTGTAAAATTGGGACTGTGGAGATTATTAAAGGTCTCTAACTCAATGAAGTACATAAAGGAAATATGTGGAGGATAAGGATTAGAGCAAACAGGTCTTCTAAGAGGCGGCCTCCACTCAGCCCCAGAAGTTTATTACAAAGGAAAAAAACAAATCCAATATTGCTTCAGAGTGTAGTATTTCTAGAAATGCTGAAACTCCAGATTTTTTTTCACTAAAACTCACAAGAAATGTTCACAGTGAATTCAATTAAGAAAATAAAAACACCATTGGCTGAAAGTGGCCTGTAGTTTAATTTTTTTTGGTCTTGGGACTAGCTAAACACCAACAATACTTTGACCCATGATCGTGTATCTTCCTTAAAAAAAAATCTGTTGGAGTATATGATTTATTAGTTTTCTCAAGATCTCTTAAACATAAGAAGAGATTTGTAAAGTGAATCTTTTTATATTTCTGAGAGTAGGAGTAGTGATTTTTCTTAGAGAAATTTATTTCCTCTCTTTATATGTATTTCTGCATCATGGCGGTTTGATATCCATGCAACTTTATATGATTTGAGAGGAAAATGATCACTCATCAAATCTCAATGACCATTTCTATTCCTAGAATCTCAAATAAAATAAATTCAGGTCTACATATAAATTTTTCCTCTTAGGGGTAATATTTTCTGCAAATTTAAATTAAATTTATAATCATGAAGTTTAGAAAATAAGCTGACCAATGAAAAATTAAAAGCTATTTGGGAATAAAATGATAATATTAACCGGGGAATAATTGAGAACATGTATCCTACTTGAAGAAATACGGAAGTTCTTAAAAATAACCATCATTAAAACTCTTATAAAAAATGAGAAGATAAAAAGACTGAATATTAAATAGAAAGAGAGAAATGCTGAAAGAATTTATAATATGCAATTAATTATTTTTTTAAACTGCCGAGTTAAAAAACACTGACAGAAAAAAAAAATACCAAAATGCGAGAACGGATGGTTTAGGGAAGAAAATTATAAATGGTCATCTTCCTTTTCTTTCTTAATTTTCTGGTTGTGACTCTATCAATTAAAATTTTATATGCATATCCATGTGTGTTCAAGTGTATTGCATCCTCTACCAAATTTATTTCATAATATAGAACACAATTAATAATGGAGGTAAATGAAAACTACCCATAATATGAAACTGGTTCTTGGGGGAAATAAAATGTGTGTGTATGTGTTTTTATTTTTAACTAAACCACCTTAATACCAAACCTATCTTATGTATTTTCTATTTTTATCCTGAGTTTGATTCTTACTGTGCTTTCACTCTGCCCATAAGCATGTCTTCCCTGCAAATTCAGATAAAGAAAAATTTAAAATGAAACCGGATGCTAATTTCCTTAGCATCTTCTCTTAGACAAATAGGCAGATGCTCCCTCAGTCGGGGGGAACAAGCAGCTGTACTTATCATAGAGACTGGAAGAAAACAAAACACCTACAGGAGCAGGTAAAGATTAAACCTTTTATGGACAGAGCCCCCGGGATGAAACAGGCCCTCACTCTGGCTATCTTAGGTCAGGGCATCTGTGCAGTGTGCAATTGACACCCTGAGAAAACAGAGGTTTAGAAAGAAATGTCAGGGTCAGTCCAGGGAATTTATTTGTTGGAACAGCTTTGTTGTATTATTCTAGGGAGAACAAGATAAAACTACATTGCTCAGAAATCCTACTTAAAGTACATTAAAAAATATTAAAATGTCTTGTTTGATCAGTTTTATACTCCCAGACTCATGCAAAAATGAAGAAAAGGGCATGTATTCTGGAAAATTGTTTTTATTTTTTGATCATGACAAAGATAGATTCAGAGATGAAATAAGAGGTAGATTCATGGATGAGTGAGTGTGTGGGAGAAGTTGGGAGGGGAGCAGAGAGATTAACAAATAAGGAATTGCTAAGACCCTAATGACAAAACCAACCCAATCCTCTTGGGAAGACAGAGGGAATGCAGTGCAGGGTCATAAAGTAGGAATGAACTTGGCAACTATTAGCACCAGATAAAAGGCTGTGAGGATGTGGTATGTGAAGTGTAAGACCTGCAGGAGATGGCCCTGAAGAAGCAGAGAAGACGCAAGTCACACAGGATATTTTAACCCAGGTTGAAAGACGTTTTCTTAAATGGCTTGGAAGCCAGTGAGGGTTTTTATGTTGGGAATTGGGGTGATTTGATTACCATTTTTTAAAGATCACTCTGGCTTATGATGACATACTTTTCAATATTTTCCATTTATAGTCCTGCCTTTGAACATCCAGGCTGTAATCCAAGCCATCAGACACAAATGGTGACATGATTAGGAAAAGGCTGTCTTTATAGTATCCATTCTGGACCAATCTGTAGCTTTTATGTGCACATTATCATTGCCCCTGAGCCATAATGGGCCTGAAATTGGAGGCAGCATTCCACCTCAGTCATCATCCACACCACTTTATAAAGCCATCGTCTACATACATCTCTGGAGACTCATTCAGTCACTCATAAGGCCCAACTTTTCTCAGCTTATGGGGAATATCAAAATCATGGATATGGACGTTCCTATTAATACCATTTGGAGTAATTCTGTTTTCATAGTCACCAAAAAAATCCCTCGACACATTAAACATAACAAATTGAACAACACAAACAGTTTTGTATCTCAGTAAGTGTCTTTTTTCTTCCTTTTTCACTTAATTGTATCCTAACCCTTTCATGTCTTGGCAAAAGGCAAATATCAGTATTTTGCCAGAATGGTGTTATTTTAAGCAGAAAAAGAAGGACCATAAAGGCACAAATAAGTCTTCAGGGAAATAAAAGTTTTTTTTTTTTTTTTTTTAAACTAAACCACCATCAAACCTAATTTATGTTTAACTGTTCTCAGCTCTCTTCCTCCAAAGCCCATAGATGGAGAATATACTCTCTCCTCATTTTTCTCAGGCTTTAAGAATTGTTTGATCTTTACCAGAGAAGTTTCTGGACTTTTATGATGGAGAAATGGAGGATGGGCAGAAGAAGGAGCAGTCAGTAAAGGGAGAGCTGAAGCACTTAGGAGGATGAGAGTTGAATCAGCCTAATTAGGAGAGAACAGGAGAAGGAAGAACTAAAGTTTTCTCAGCCGAAGTTGGAGGGGCAGACTGGGGAGAATGTGATGAAGAACAAGAGGGCCTGGTGGAAGGAAGACAGTGAGAATACTGGAAAGAGAAGGAAATATAAGAGAAATGTGCTGGAGGGATAGATGTCATCAGAATTATCTCCTCTCTTTCTCTCTCCTCCCTTCTTCTTTCCTCTCCTTTTCTCCTCTCCTCTTTTTCACGTTTTCCTAAGACACAGTTTTGTAGAAAGATTTAGCTGCTTAAATCTGGGGGCCAAATACAAGTAATGTTCTTTCTACTTGTTTGGAGGAAAGATGGTAAAAAAGGAAAAAAGAAAAGAAAAAAGAAAGGAAGAAATGTGGCAGGAAAAAGATTAAAGCAGGACAATTATCACATGCATAGTTAAATATTTTGCCTCTTACCATTCAAACTCGCTTTTACTGTACAAACATTGCATTTTTTTCTAAAACCTGAGAGGAGTCATGTTCTTGCTCAGTGATATTGCATAGCTCTATGTGTGAGAATAGAAACAAGACGCAACAGCTTAGCATGGAAATGGAAGACGCCCAGGGATCGGGACTAAACTTATCTGATATTCCAACTCATCTATCTTCATGCTCCCTTCGTTTATGGATCAGTCATATGGACTTAATCACTATTCCCCAACACACAAACTCTTCCTCACCTTATTGTTGTCTTCTCAGCCAAAAATTCCTTTCTCTTCTTCTTCTCATTAATTTATTAAACAGTAATTTATTTTGCACATTGTATGCATCCATAGTTCTGGATACAGTGATAATCATTTTCACTGAGAACAAATGTTCAATCTGCCACTTTCCAAAATTGCTTTTGAAAGTGTATTGTAACAATTGTAAAATAATTGTAATAATACTATAATATGATATCTTAGCAATAATCCTTATAAACATTTAATCCTGTAGTAATTTTTTTTTTTTTTTGACACAGGGTCTTGCTCTGTCACCCAGGCTGGAGTGCACTGGTGCCATTTTGGCTCATTGCAAACTCCAGCTCCTGAGCTCAAGCAATCCTCTCACCTCAGCCTCCCAAGTAGCTGGGACTACAAGCATGTGCCACCAAGCCCCACGAATTTTTATGTATTTTGTAGAAATGAGGTTTAGCCATGTTGCCTAGACTCATCTAGAACACCTGAGCTCAGGCAATCCACCTTCCTTGGCCTCCCAAAGTGCTGAGATTAATAGCATGAGCCACAGAGCTTGGTCCTGTAGTAATTTTATTCATCTCTCATCTTTCTCTGCATTTCACACAAAGCCATGCCCACAAAACACATACAGATAGTTCCACATCCCTTTCCCAACCCCACACATAAATTAAGATAACAAAGCTTTGTTGTTGAAAATCATTGTCTAGAGTCACACAAATGATTCTGCTTCTGTCTTGATCTGTGAGCAGTTCTATCACTGGAAAATCTGTACAGGTTCTATCATTAGCAAAAATGAATTAGTTCTCATTCAGTTTTGAAATTCTAATAAATCTACACAATAATTTTATGTATATATTTGAGAAGATTCCTACATACATCCTTATTTATTGTATACCTTAAATATTAATAGAATTTAAAGATTGTGATGCAGACTATTATAATTATTAATTGAAGAAAAGAAGACTGTTTTTTCAGTTGAATAACTAGGATCACAAGCATCTAATGAGGCTTGAAAAGAGTAGAAAGTATTGACTAACTTTGGTCTAAACATGTAGGCAATGCATCGATATGGTGAGTCGTATGCCTGAACAAACAAATCTAACTACCTGGTAGGCTGACCAGGAATGGAAGTCTGGTCACTGGGCTTGGGTAATGATTGCCATGGAGTGATTGTCTGTTAGTGATCAGAGAGAGAAAACCCATTCATGTGCCAAATGAAATTCTAATCAATTCTTCAGTTTGCTGCTTAAATGTAAAGTAGTCAACATATTAGTTGATTAAGCACTTAATTTTATGAAGCAGTATTCTTAAGAAAGAGGAACTTAATTATATCAGAGGTATAATACTAAACAGTGATTCTCCTTTATAGTCTACTAATAATAAAGGCAAGGGTTATTCAAAGAGTAAGCATGAATAAAAGTGTTGTGAATTCTGAAAGAATTACATAAAACACAGGAAGCATACTCTTAATCACATCTTTGGTCAATGGCAATATATACATTTCTGTCTTAAAGACAAAAAAAGAGAGGGACTCAAAATATACTAATATCAGTGTACCCACTTCCATGGCCCTATTTCCCCCAAAATGCATGAATAATTCTAAAATCTGAGTAGGTGTTAGCTATTTATGAGTGACATGCAAATAATAACTAGAGGGTCTAATAAAAGGTGTTTTTTTAAACAATTATTTAAACATTGATTAAAATAGATAATTTAAGAATTATAAACAGGGCTGGACACGGTGGCTCACGCCTGTAATCCCAGCACTTTGAGAGGTAGAGGGTGGTGGGTCACCTTAGGTCAGGAGTTCAAGACCAGCCTGACCAACATGGAGAAACTCCATCTCTACTAAAAATACAAAATTAGCTGGGTGTGGTGAGACATGCCTGTAATCCCAGCTACTTGGGAGGCTGAGTTAGGGGAATATCTTGAACCCAGAAGGCAGAGGTTGCCGTGAGCCAGGATTGCACCATTGCACTCCAGCCTGGGCAACAAGAGAGAAACTCCATGTCAAAAACAAATTAAAAAAAGAATTCAAGCAGTTTAGTGCACAGTCCTGTATTAAATCTCACACTGCTATCAGAAATACCTGAGACTGGCAATTTATATGGGAAAGAGGTTTAATTGACTCACAGTTCCATAAGGCTGGGGAGGTCTTAGGAAACTTATATGGTCATGGCAGAAGGCAAAGGAGAAGCAAGTACCTTCTTCAAATGGCAGAAGGAGAGAGAAGAACATGTAAGAGCATGGAAAACTGTCTTACAAAACCCTCAGACCTCCTGAGAACTCACTGTCATGAGAACAGCATGGGGGAAACCACCTGCTGGATCCAATCACTTCCCACGGGGTCCCTCCCTTGACATGTGGAGATTTTGGGGATTACAATTTGAGATGACATTGAGATGGGGACACAGAGTGAATCCATATCAAGTTCAAACATAATAGATAAGATTAACCAACTGAGGATTGATTGGCTAGAAGAAATCCCACTTATAAAGCAATTACTTATTTTAAAAAATAGAGATATCAATACATGCCATTTTTGTTTCATAGCAATGTATTAGAGGTGAAATTTGAAATTTTCTTTAAAATTTTAAAAACATATTGTTTAGATATATATTGTGGCATTTTCAGTAAATCATATTTGGTAAAGTGGGGTTATGATTTTTTTTAATGTCTTACTTTCAAAAAGAAAAATTCTCACTATATCCATATAAACTGAGAGTGATTGGGAATTGAAAAAGGAAAACTAATTTCATGAGAAGGAATGAAAAAGGAGAAAATCTATTACAAATATTTCCAATAGAAAACATAATATGTTATGTTTAGAAGTTAGTTTCAGAAACTCATTAGTTTATGTCAACCATTATGAACTAAAAGCACAAAACAAAATACTGTACACCTAATGTAACAAAGATAAAATACTAAAGTAAAAGTGCATACTTCTTAATGAGAAAGAACAAACTCTTGTTTTTTTAAGTATAGCCAAAAAGACCATTAAAATGGAAACTTTACCTATGAAGAGTGCCTGAGCAAGAATCTGCAACTTGAACAAGAAAGTGAGAGATTATGCAACTGGTCTTTGAGAAAGTACAAATCGTAATTTACAATGCAAAACTCTGAGATGCAGGGAAAAAATGAAACACAGTAAAAGCAAGCCTTTAAACCACCCTCCTATGCTTCTAACATAACCCAAGGAGAGAGTTTTGTCTTCAAGAGACCCCTCTTTCCACAGATGCCTTCATAGGAGAAGGTGGGAATCCCTCTAACAGTACTGAAGTGACTAGAACTGGCATGTCGTGGCTGCTGCTTCTCATCAGTGTAGACAGACTTTCAGCAGTTACAGCAAAGCATCCTGCTGAAAAATCCCCTGGTGAAGTGATTCAGGCTTCACAGACATGCCCCAAAATACATATTCTCTTAAAATCACATTGATTGTATCACTTTTCTTAATTCCAGAGTTCTCAATTCTATAAAATTTCAGAGTTGAAATCTAGAGCAAACCTCTTGAAAATCAGCAGATTGGCTTATAAACAAAGTACCAGATAATCCATCTTCTTTTTCTTCCCTCTACGCATCTTTTTTTCATTCTCCTCCCCATGTCTTTCTGCACAGGTCTGCTAATGATACTGGCAGTGTATCTGTTTGGGTCTGCATCTCCCTCAATTCCTGCCTCCTGAGAAGAAAGAATTTAACTGAGAGTCATAAGGCAGAAAGAGACTGAGGGAAGTTTTAGAGCAGGAGTGAACGTTCGTCAAAAAGTTTAGAGCGGGAACAAAAGGAGATAACGTGCACTTGGAAGAAGGCCAAGCAGGAGACTTGAGAGAGTCAAATGCCCCGTTTGACCTTTGACTTAGGGTTTTATATGTTGGTATACTTTCAGGGTCTTCCATCCCTTCTCCCCTGATTTTTCTGTTGGGGTGGGCTGCCCGCATGAGCAGTAACCTGTTAGAGCTTGGGAGGGGCGCACGCAGTGTTTACTGGAGTTATATGCATGCTCAGTTGAGGTGTTGTTTCCTTACCAAATGTCTGTAGAAAGTCATATACCAGTTAAACGCCACCATTTTGTCTCTGAATGCACATGCTTGAGCCCACTCGTCCAACGCCTACGATTTTATAGAGAAGCTGCTGATCACCAGTTTCAGGTTTTTGTTGTCTGTTGGGTAACGGCCTTTTGCAGTATTATTTTAGAGAGTCAGTTAACAACTGCCTGCCCATCACCTGATCGCCGCCTGACATTGCTGGTGATGTCACTGGCCAAAAGGGGTCAGTTGCTAAATGCAATCCATACGATTCTCTAATACAAATGAAATATATTAGCATAAAAATACAGTTAATGCAAAAATAGAAAATAAATACAAAACTATGCGATCTATACAATATGCATATATCACACTTAGATTTCTGTTCAAGTTGATGTTCCATTACACAATATTTTCCTGAAAACTTATATGTCAACAGTTCAATGTAAATTTTTACAGAATCTTATATAAATTGTACATAAACCTAAACTATTTCTTATATAGGGGTATGAAAGTAAAGTGTTTAGCATATGAAGTTAATATTTTCTGAAGTCAAGAATCTTTCAAGATTTACACAGGCACTAAGAACTTCATTCATTTGCTTTTTTTTTTTTTTTGAGACAGAGTCTCACTCTGTCGCCAGGTGCCAGGCTGGAGTGCAGAGGCACAATGTCGGCTCACTGCAACCTCCGTCTCCCGGGTTCAAGCAGTTCTCCTGCCTCAGCCTCCCGAGTACCTGGGACTACAGGCACACGCCACCACACCCAGCTCATTTTTGTAGTTTTAGTAGAGACGAGGTTTCACCATGTTGGCCAGGATGGTCTCGATCTCTTGACCTCGTGATCCGCCCGCCTCGGCCTCCCAAAGTGCTGGGATTACAGGCTTGAGCCACCGCGCCCGGCCGTTCATTTGCTTTTTAAAAATGTAGATATTTAAAATATTTTCATAAAGCAATGCACACCTAGAAAGTCAAAATTAAATGGAAGTTGAATTGTCTGATAGATTTATTAACAATATCATCTATAAGATATTAATTAACTTTCTTGCCTGAATAATCTCTCCTGGCTTTTTGAGGGCTTGGGAGTTTGAGGGTATCAGATGTGGCATTTGAGAGCCGTCTCATTTATCTTGGCTACAAGAGCACTATGTTTAGAACAAGCATTCTTTGTTGAAGTTGCTTGAGTTCCTCTTGCTGAGATATGACACATGCTCGTTTGTGCTATCCAAATTTGCAAGAAAATTGCTCATTGTGGAACCATTATCATCAGTATTGTAGCTTCTCTGATTCACATTTAGCCAGTGTAAACTTTCAATCACACTTCTTCTTTCCAAATATTTTACTGTACTTGTCTTGCCTCAAAAAGGATTATTCATTGCTCTTTTGCTTTTTGCTTAGTGTTATTCTTTGCATATGTTTAATAAAGGTCTACATATTGCACTTCAACTTCAAACTTCCAAAACTTCTGATACAACATGAAACTCATGAGCAATTTCCATTTCCAGAAATAGCAAAGCATCCTTTTGAGATGTTGTTAAAGCCTGCTTTAATATAGCATGTGTTTATTTAAACTCAGTGCCAAATAGCTCCTCGGTGGTGGTTTCTGCTTATTGCCAAAGGTTGAATAGGCCATGGAGAATAATTCTAAAATTGAAGAAGGTTGTTCTGTGACAAGTCTAAAGCTCTCTAGGGAAGGAAATGTTAGCAAGCATATACTTCTCCTTTCAGGAGTAAGAGTCACATCTTCATTTCTCATCATTGGGCCATTAGGTTTGTCAAATTCTAATACATTGTTAAGGTTCTATAGGGAACCAGATATTAATGCCTCATTTCTCCTTTGTGGGATGCAAGAAATGTATATAGTCATATCTCTTAACATCTGACATGACATACAACCTAGCCAGAAAAAAGAGTACAGCTCATGCATAAAAACTAAAAGGTAAGGTTTTTTTTTTCTATTATCATAAAATAATTCACTTCAATTTTGGAGAATAGAGAACATAATACCTTAACATTACAGAAAGGAGGGAAAACCCAAATACACAGTATATTTTGGAATGCACACACACACACACACAAAATTGCTGGAAAAAAATAAGAAGAAAATAAATTTTGCAAATATTATCAATTAAAGACTTGACTGCATTATGACCTAAAAATTTAAAAAATGTTCCACAATTTATAAGTGAAGTAGAAGAAAAATACTTCTTCCTTTTTTTTTCTTCTCTCCCTCTTTTTCCCCTACTTAAAGAAGTACTGAATTGGTTGAATGCTTTTATTTAAATATCTTATCAGAGCTTAAGCCTCCTGACATTCATCTTGGCAAATCCGTATGCCTTCAGCGACAATGAGTGCTCCTCTTCTCTGTCCCCTGACTGATTTGCATGCTGTCTCTGGTGTCCCCAGCAACAGGTGTCTCATTAGCACCTGAGCGATGCCAGCTTCTGAGGAAGGCTGTGAACTGATTAAACACATGCTCCATTTTTATCTCTTTATGAGTCATTACTTAAAGGTTTTATCACCAGATTGCCACACTTAATTATGTGCAGCCATAATTAAATATGAGCATTCTTTGGTCTGCTTTTTAAAATTGTAGTTTAAACTTCAGTGACATGTTTTGCCATTTGCTAATTTAAAGCTATTTTTAAAAGAGCAGTAGAAGGTGCTTTGTTGAAGGGGGCATAGTAAGGGAGGGTTTTTCTTGTTTCATACACTAGGTTATATAATTTTTCTTAATTTCAAAAAAATCTACATTGCATTTAAAGGTTAGAGAGACTCATCAGAAGCAGGGGCAATTAAACTAGAGTGTGCTAAGTTTGTCTTTATGGGTGCAGGCAACTCTGATATTGCTTGCCTTATAAATAACAATTTAACTAGGATTCTAGGAAACCTCAGGCAAAAATCAGACAATTATCTGAATTCTCCCTTTTCCTTGTGTTCTGAAGACATCTCTTAATCGGATGAGGACAACATAAAATCATCCTTGTTATCAAGAGGATTATAAATCAATATTTTTTCTTCTGACATATTTCCATTATCCATTTCAGCCAAAATTACTTCGCTAAAATAATTTCATGTTTTGTTTTTTGCTCTGGTCTCCTTCATACTCTCTTATACTTATAACTCAGGGCTGAATTAGAGCCCCTCTTCATATTTGGTAAACCATGGAGCAATCAGAAAGTTTGGTTATATTGTCATGCTTATCTGTGGCCTCTCCAGGATACTCCCATAAGTTCATGGATCTTTCAATATTCTCCAAATTCTGATAACCTACTTGCCATAAACAATTTCATCATTCATCTAAGAACATGTACCCCCTTCTGCTCTAACTCCCCTTTGATACCCTAGGACGATGGGAAAATACAGCCACCCTATCCCTTTCTTCCTGCCTCCTAGAAACAAACATGCCAGATTTATGCAAGCTGTACAAGTTATACAAATTTCTTACCTGAAATTTAAGGCAACCACGCAGGGAAGTATGAAAAGAGAGAGCAGACATTTTTTTTTTTAATGTTAACAAGAGAAGACACCTAAAATCTGAGGATGCTGTGAGGACACTTTGGAAGATCTTGCTGCCTTCTAATTAGCACACCCACATCCCAAGCACCTCTTTATTTATTTATTTTTTTTGAGACTGAGTTTCACTCCTGTCGCTCAAGCTTGAGTGCAATGGTGTAATCTTGGCTCACTGCAACCTCTGCTTCTGGGGTTCAAGCAATTCTACTGCCTCAGCCTCCTGAGTAGGTGGGAATACAGGCACCTGCCACTATGCCCAGCTAATTTTTGTATTTTTAGTAGAGAGGGGGTTTCACTATGTTGGCGAGGCTGGTCTTGAACTCCTGATCTCAGGTGATCAGCCCACCTCGGCCTCCCAAAGTGTTGGGACTACAGGTGTGAGTCACCATGCCTGATCCAAGCACCTCATTCTTTGAGGCTTACAGACTCAACTCCATCCTGCTTTGTGGGAAAATTTCCCTTGTCTCAGAAAGAGATCTCACTCTGGATCTCTCCAGGGTGGTCCAAGTTCAGAAAGTATCCTGAGTGTCAGCCAGATGGAATTGTTTCTTCTGGTTTATCCTTGTAGGAGACAAGAGAAGATACTCAAGGGTGATCGAGGACAGACTATAACACATAAACAAGAGTCCAAGTGCTTCTTTCTTTCTTTTCCTTTCTTTTTTTTTTTCTTTCTCCTTTTTTCTTTGCTTTTCTCTTTTTCTTTCTCTTTCTCGTTCCTTCCTTCTTTCCTTCCTTCCTTCTCTCTTTCTTTCCTTCTTCCCTTCTTTCTTTCCTTCCTTTCTCCTCCCCTCCCTTCCCTCCCTTCCCTTCCCTCCCTCCTTCCTTTCTTCCTCTCTTTCTCTCTTTCGATGAAGTCTCCCTCTGCCACCCAGACTGGAGTGTGGTGGCACAATCTCACCTCTCTGAAACCTCTGCTTCCCAGTTCAAGTGATTCTCATGCTTCAGCCTCCCAAGTAGCTTGGACTACAGGCATGCGTCACTACACCCGGCTAATTTTTGTCTTTTTTGGTAGATAAAAGGTTTTGCCATGTCGGCCAGATTGGTCTCAAACTCCTGACCTCAAGGGATCCACCAACCTCAGCCTCCTAAAGTGCTGGGATTTCAGGCATGAGCCACTGTACCCGGCCTCTGCAGGTTTCTTTGCTTGTTGACCAACTATGACACTCTGGATACTTTGTTTTGAAGATGTGAAAATAAAAATAAAAAGAAGACAAAACCAAACACAGAGCCTCTCAACCATAACTGGATTCAGAAAAGAAAAAAATAAAATAAAGAAAAAGAAATAGATGGCTTCCTAGGACTCGCTTCAGCCATGGCTTCATAGAAGGGTATCAGCTTCACCAGGACTTCCAGGGTTTCCCTCTATATCTCAGTTTCCTTTCAAGTAGCTCCACCTGGGCGTTGTGCGCTGAAAGTGGGGAGGGGTTTCCAAAGAAAAATTGCAGCAGATAGAGTTAAGCAGGCAAGGAGGACTTCCCTCAATTCTGTTGCAATGGGGGAGAGAAATTGAACTCAACTCCTCTGAAAGGCGGCAGGGTTTTTAAGTGCTGGGATGAACTAGCGGAAAACCACTGGTGAACTTTTGTGAGGAGGTTGATCAATGCAACTAGGCCGTCTGTGCTGCTAACTGGCACTAGCAGGAGTTAGCAACCTACCCTCCCAGAGAGACTGGGAGCTAAGGGCTCTCTCTTTCGTAGCGATGGAAATAATTACATTTCAAAAGGATGGCTCCCAGGTCCTTGAGAAACAGGGTGCACGGTTGCAAAACTGGCAAAAGGCTATCAGAAGATTTACATTTCAAAAGGGCAGAGAAAGAATGTGAAATTGAAAGCTTTCCAAAGCAAATGCTCTTGAAGGAAGGTGTTCTCTTTCTGGGTCCATGAGGGGGCGTAGCTTTAAGGGCAAGAATTTCCTGGCACAATGCCCCCCTCCCATCTCTATCAGAGAAATTCAACTGTTTATGTTTGAATTTCGCGGGTGCGGGAAGAAACTAAAAGTCAATCACTCCAGCGGAAGTTCTGAGGAGCTCCTTTCATTGGCCCAGGGTCTTGGAGAAGGCGGGGCTTTCTCCCAGGATGCGCCGGATTTCCAACATTCTGGAATCTCCTCTCACACGTGGGAGCTCCCTCCGGGATTTTCCCTCTGGAATCACCTTCCACACTCTTCCTGGAAGCCTTTCTCTTCTCCTTTCCTTCTCTTTTCTCTACCTAAATAAAATCACCTTCTGCAACACTGTTTTAGGTCCGAAATTTTACTTTGCAAGGATTGAACCTGTAAATCAACCTGCACCCCTAAAAGGCTCCCCTCTGGAGGAAACCTCAACTGCAGGACCCCTTCTATGCCCCATTTCAGCAGAAAGTAAAGAGAATCAACGCCCCTATTCCAATAGAAGTTAAATTTTCCTGTTCAGAGGCGGAAATGAGGAAAGGTGTTCTCTTACCGGGTCCATGATGGGGCTTAGCTTTAAGGGCAAGAATTTCCCAGCGCCATGCCCGCCTCCCAGCTCTCTCTCCATCCGGGAGATTCAGCGGTTTATGTTTGAATTTCGCGGGCGCGGGAGGAAACTGAAAGCCAGTCACTCCAGAGGGAAGCGGAAGTTCTGAGGAGCTCCTTTCATTGGCCCAGGGTCTTGGAGGAGGCGGGGCTTTCTCCCAGGATAAAAGTCCCTGCTCCCTCACCTGCGCCGGATTTCCAATTTTTCTGGAATCGCCTTCCACATGGTGGGAGCTCCCTCCGGGATTTCCCCTCTGGACTCCCCTTCCACACTTCCTGGAAGCCTTTCTCTTCTCCTTTCCTTCTCTTTTCTCTACCTAAATAAAATCACCTTCTGCAACACTGTTTTAGGTCTGAAATTTTACTTTGCGAGCATACAGTGCAGCTGAAGCGGCCCCACCGCTTATTCTTTAAAAGGTTAGAGGCCAAGAACCCACAACATCAAAAAAACAAAACAAAACAAAAACCCTGTTACACTCTGAGAAAGGGAGATCAGAGCTCAATAGCCAGGAAGAAACCTGAGTTTAAATCAAGCTGAGGGAGATATTAAGGTTGTCTTATTCGGTTGAATCTCCCAAGTGAGAATCAGAGGCTTCGGAATAACTTGTATCAAAAACATAAGCAACTGAGCGTTAACCAATAAACACACTTTCTTAGTAGTGATTAGTCTACTTTCTAAGCCAATATTGTCTACTTTCATAGTCTACTTTCTCGAACTCTTGACCTCAGGTGATCCACCCACCTCGGTCTCCCAAAGTGCTGGGATTACAGGTGTGAGCCACCGCGCCCATCCTCATAATCTAGTTTCTAAGCCAATATTGTCTAAATCCATATTGTGAAACAAATAGTTGCCCCAAGAGCGAGGCTCTTGCTACGTCATTAGAAATAATGTCTTCCCATTATTGTGCGGGGCACATTTGGTTCCTTCCTATCTACCTTGTAAGTGGTGGTGTCAAATAGCAGCATCAGGTGCAAATGATATGCCTTTGCTCCTCAATGCACAGGTAAAGAACATGACATGCTAAAAAAACAAACAAAACTAAATCAAATGAATTTGGCTGTACCATCTTTAATTTAGGTAACCCCAAATATTTTGGAGAGGGTCTTTGGTCTTTTATCCCTTGCAGTGACTTTGCTTATTGCTTCGGACACACTGTCATCATTATTTATTAAAATCATTCAGCTTCATTTCTTTCTGTGCTAATTTTGTATGCAATGGTTTTGATCAAGGCTTCCAAGTTGTAGCACTAGGAACACAGCGTCTTGGGGCTTACTTTTTGGATAATGCATGTATCTTCACTACTTGAGGGGTCCCTTCCGCTAAGGTATTACTTTTCCTGTCTTTGAGAAGTCATCTTTCTCCATATTGAGTCACTTATGTCTTCTAATCCTACCGGAAGACTTATTCATGACCGTACAAGTATGTTGCAACTTAATTCCTTAAAACAGATGCTGACGTGAAGAAATTAGATCTTTAAACAAAAGGGTTGGTTATCCTTCCACACAGGTAAGGGGAAGCGACAGATTATTATTATTATTACTATTTCATTTCATTAAGGTCTCTTTGAGGACAGAACAGAAATTAGTACTTCTGTAAGTTAACCTGCTACATAATTTTTAATGCCTTCTCTCTCTTTTACACAGGAAATGGGTCTGGCTTTAATTAAATTATTTTGAGTTACATTTTTTTTTGTCTGAAAGAAGTGGGTGGGATGGGATGTGGTGGAGAGGAATTTCTTACTCCACTTATAGGGATGGGATTACACAGTTTATTTTGCATTTAAGTAGGATCATTTCGTCCCGCTGGATTTGAATTGTAGTGTCC
Organism: Cheracebus regulus; assembly: GCA_963574635.1. Lineage (NCBI taxonomy): Eukaryota > Metazoa > Chordata > Mammalia > Primates > Pitheciidae > Cheracebus > Cheracebus regulus. The sequence goes on along the minus strand of CAUYQU010042930.1, from coordinate 154,366 downwards.
CTTTTTATGAATTTAATTTTTCTCATGTAGACTAAGTGTGTTGGCAAAAGAATAAAGACAGAGGTTAATCTGATGGAGTTCTAACACTATCTAATTCTTTCTGGAGACACTTGTTTGTAGGCCTCAGAGAGAAGTACAGGGCAGGATTTACAAAAATAAAGTACTCAGGAAAAAGAGAATGTGAGAACAAGTAGGGGGTTTAGTTGAAGAGTGAAGGAAAAACATTAGGAAAGGAAATCATAGTATTTATAAGGAAATGTTCCAGATGTTTTGAGAAAAAAAGTAAACAAATGAATCAAAAGTGTATTAGTGGTAAGAAAGATGGACTAATGATCAAATAGCTGGTGAAAATAACAAGTGAGAAAAAGTGATTTGTGCATGTGTTTGGAAAAAGATTTTATAAGACTGTGAATAGGATGGGCTAAACTATGTCCTTTTTAGCTGTGTGTGTAGCACATCAGCTATAATTGCATTGTGAGTGTAAAATAATTCAATGGCCTATTATTTTTCCTGAACCATAGTTAGTACCCAGTAAATGCTTATGGAATAAAAGGTACTTTAAAATTTACCTTCGATTTTTAATATTTGTTAATAGATTTTTAAAATGCCAAATCTCATGTTTTAATGATACCATTATTATGTTTTAACTTAAAGCAGGAATAGCAGACTTTGGAATCTCAGAAAATATATAGGAAATACATTTTTTATAGCATGTAATTTATTTAAAGAACATTTATTACACATGGTATCCTTGAGCTAAATGTGGGGGATATCCAACTGCCTATTGTTGGCTACAAACAATTCTCTTTCTGCCAACATCTGGAGGTTTTTCAAGGAAGTTTTTTGAAAAAAAAGTATGATAATTCAAATTCTTGTTTACTAAGAATTTATGTAAAAGGAATCAATCTGAGGAATTCACATTTTCACATTGCCTATGCTTATTTCTTCTTCTTCTTCTTTTTTTTTTTTTGAGATAGAGTCTTGCTCTGTCGCCCAGGCTGGGCAACAGGATTGTCGCGGGCTCACTGCAACCTCTGCCTCTGTGTTCAAGGGATTCTCCTGCCTCAGCCTCCCGAGTAGCTGAGATTACAGGCACCTGTCACGACGCCCAGCTAATTTTTGTATTTTAGTAGAGACAGGATTTCACTGTGTTGTCCAGGCTGGTCTCGAACTCCTGACCTTGTGATCCACCCGCCTCGGCCTCCCAAAGTGCTTAGATTACAAGCATGAGCCACAGCACCTGGCCTGCTTATTTCAAGTATAGGCAACCTTCAGAACATAAGGAGCCTTCAGAATATGGAGCCTTAAGAACATGTCAGATCTTAGAGGAGAGATAATTTGACTATGTGAAGTTAAGAAGTTTAAGCCTGAGGAGGCCTCCATATTGAGTCCTTACCTGCCACATTCTGATCTTGCTTAATACATAGACTAACAGGAAAAGCCTTACTTAGGAGTCCTCAACTCTTGAATCAAGTGGCTGAGTCTTAGTCAATCATGGCAGCTGAGCCTCAATCAATCACAAGTGACCAGATGATTAAAATAACGCAAAACACGGAGCTGTAACCAATTAGGCTGTATTTATGCATCACCTCCATTTCCTGTCCATAAGTATCATCTGGCCACCTTCAGCTCTGGAGTTCTTAGATCTTGTTCCAATTCTGAGGGCTGTCTGATTCTAGAATCATGAATATAAGCCAATTAAGATCTTTAATATTATTGTAATTTTGTTTTTTGATAGCCCTATTAACTCGGGGATGCTAGTGGGAGCTAAGTATCTTCTGAAATTGTTTTCCTATTCCAAAGACTTCTCGACTAAATATTTAATGTAGCATTATTGTTGTGTCTGTCTTACAGCAATATTTTTTTTCCTGGTTTGTGGATATTTTCTATAGTTTGTGGGTCTTTGTGGTATATATTTCTCTACACAGAAAAATATCCCAGTGAGTGCTTAATTGCCAATATTTTAGTTTTAAAAGCTACTGGAAATAATCTAATATCTATATTTTCAAATGGCTATGGAGGGTGTCAAATATATAACATAGGTACAGAATTATTTTAAACTAGTGAAAGAAAAGCATAAAACTTTTCTAACAGTGAAGAATTAAAGGATGTGTTAAGTGTCTAATATGTGGGTACAATTCTATAACTTTTTTTTCTGCTGTTTTCACTTTTTCTAGATGCTACTAGAGAAAACAAAGATAAATAATGCCAGGATTAAGTTCCTTAGGAGATTACAATTTAGAGTAGAGATGGGCAAACACAAAATAAGCACAATACATGTTGGTAACAAGTAACGGTTATTGGACTGAGTCGCTCATAGATAATCATTATAAACTAAAAAATATTAAAAAACAAAACCAAAACTTGGTGCCACAGAGCAGACAAATGCAGGCAGATGAGGGCGGAAGGCTGCTGCAGAGGATGAGGATGGCCATAGTAAGTTTCTGGCTTTCATGGTTTTTCTATGGCAGATTTAGCTGCTATGGAAAACCCACTGTGTTTAGGGCTTTATAAAGCAATGGCAGAGTTGAGGACACCTGCAAGCTTTGGAAAGTTAGAGCAGAAATGCTCGAGAGAAGAGAACAAGAGCAAAGGAGCTCCGCAAAGCTGACTCTAATCAGCCCAGATAGGGATAAAGGAACTTAACTGACGACTAAGGTGTTGTTTTTGCTGTCAAGAGAAATGCAGATATATTCCATTCATTATATAAGTCCAGAATAGTGGCTAGTACATAATGAATGCCTGTAATAATTAGATAATATTTGTTGAATAATAATTAGATATATTTGTTGAATACTATGTCAACAAGCTTGAAGACAGATCACTTTCCATCAGACAAAAAGTGAACAAAAATACTTAAAAAAGAAAAAGAGCACAATATAGTGTAAGCTCTGTCACAGAGTGCTGTGTGAACGTAGATGTGATGCAGTTAATTTTGCTGGAAGGTGGGTGAAGAGTGACTTTTGAATTGGATTTGGAAGGAGTACAGACACTAGCCAACGTCTCTGGCAAAGGCAAAGGCAAAGCAAGGAACAGCAGCATTGATGAAGAAAACAAAAACAGAACTCAGTGACTTGAATTCAGGGACAAGCTTACGGATAGGTCCATGGATAGATGCATTACTATATGTGTGATAAAATACTGGACAACAAAAGCAAACAAAAAAATTGGACAACATTGGGAAGCTCTAATGATACAAGCATCTCTGAAAGAGGACTCTGATGTTGGAGTACATTATGAAGGAAATGCTAATTCTATGGTTTAGTATATCTTTCAGATGTACATTTTCTACAATTATTTGGTTAAAATCAAATATTCAATTAGTATTTACTAAATTATATTTTCCTTTTTCTTACTAATCACATCAAAATTGCTATGCCAAGGGCCAGGCGTGGTGGCTCACACCTGGAATTCCAGCACTTTGGGAGGCCAAGGCAGGTGGATCACTTGAGGTTTGGAGTCTGAAACCAGCCTGGCCAACATACTGAAACCTGTCTCTACTAAAAATCAGCTAGTCGTGGTAGTGCAGCATGCCTGTAATCCCAGCTACTCAGGAGGCTGAGGCAGGAGAATCGCTTGAACCCGAGAGGCGGAGGTTGCAGTGAGCTGAGATTGAGCCACTGTACTGCAGCCTGTGCAACGGAGCGGGACACGGTCTCAAAAAGCTAAAAATTGATAGGAGTGCTATGTCAAGTTTTGTTGATTTTTATCCCCTAAATATTGCTAGATCTCATCTATCCTTGTTATTTTCACCATTGCCACCCTGGTCTAAGCTATTTAATGTAAGTTATGGGAATTAATGATTGCAGTTACCTCCTTGCATCATTCATTCTCTACTCCAATCTACTCTCCAGGAGGAGGACATAGAGTGGCTTTATAAAATGTGCTTATGCTCGTATCACTCCTGTTAAACTCTAAGAGGGCTTGCCTTTATTCGTAGGGTAGTGAAAAATGTGGAAATAAGTACCATGGCCATCAATAAAGAAAAATAAAAACCAAGACCGCTATATACTTTAATATATTCTATGGAGTTGGTGGTTTCAATGAATAAACAAAATCTGCTTGTATCAACATGAATATATCATAAAAACAATATTGAATAAAAAAAGCTGCTGATGGATATGTACAATATAATGTCATTGACAGATGATATATAGATATAGAAACATATTACAAAATGTTTCAAAATGTTAGGAAAATGGCAAATCTTCTTTCAAAAAGTACTTTTATTTTCTTTAAATGTTTTTAAGTTTGTTAGCAAAATAAAGTAAATGTGGCAAAATGTTAACATTCAATAATATGAGCTGTAAATATATAGATATTATATTGGTTCCTGTTTTTCCTTTATATTTAATAATTAAAAATAAAAATAATACTTTAAGATGTTATTTTCTCCTGTTATGTTTATAGAAATGAATTGGTTTTGCAATATTAAGTAAGGGGGAAAGGTAAGATGAATTCTCTATGGGAATATAAAGTAGTATAGATACTTTGGAGAGCACTATGTTAATATCATAAAATTCTTATTTCTACATATTTTTAAGTATATATTACTCCTCACAGCAGTTTTCAAAAGTTTTGGTTTTAGGACCACTTTACACCTTCAAAATCATATATTGCACCAGGCACTTTTTGGTTATGTGGGTTTATATATTGATACTTCTCATATCAATATGGTAAGTTTTGGAAATACAAGAATATTCAAGCACATAAGTTCTATTAGCCATCAAAAGAATAATGTCACACCATGTCAATAGCTTCTCAAAACCCTAAGAACATGAAAGTGAAAAGAACAATAATGCCTTAGTATAATACAGAAAGATTTTGTTCTTGCAGAACCCCTGAAAAGTCCCCAGCATCCGCAGGTGTCTGTAGATTACACTTTAATATCCAATGACTGAAAAAACTTTCCCATGTGCTTTCAGCTACATTTACAGGAATATTATCAGAACATTATTTACAAAGGGGAAAACTGGAAAAAATTAAATCTTCATCAATATGATAATGGGACAAATACATTTTTGTATATTCCGAGTTGGATTCCTGTACTGAACGTAAAATTCAGCCATTGTAGCTCTACATATCATTATTAGAAATATAGAAGTTTCAAAATGATATTAAAATTAAAAAAAGTAAGTTGCAGAAGGAGATCCATAATATGTTGCCTTTTACATAAAATTTTTAAATCAGACCAAACAATAAAATACACACTATATTTACTGTACATTTATGGATATGTGTATGTGTGTGTGTGTGCACGCGCATGTGTGTGTGTGTGTGTGTGTGTATGATGGAAGAAAATATACCCAATTCAGTTCACAAGTTTATGTTCACCAGGTTGGAAGAGAAGAGAGAAGAAACAATTGGAGCAGACACAATAAAAAAAAAAACAATTTAAACTTACATGTAAAAATATTTTATCTTAATAATTTCAGAAGTGAAGGAAAAACTTTTGAATTTGTCAATAGATACTATATATTTATTTCTGCTCAAAGCTTAAGAAAACTGCTCCACGGTTTTATAGAATTTGTGGTGAGTCAGGTAAATAAATACTTGCTATATTTGTTTATAATGTTAGAGAATCATTTTTCAGTAGACACATCATTATAGTGAAAAATTAATCGGAAGTATTTTCCGAAAGTCATTTAAAACTATATTTCTAATATGATAAACTTGTAACTCATTTTTCTTTTTTAAAAAAAATCCATACATGATTTGTGATGCTTTTGGTGGGGATAAACGTAACGGATTGAGCTTATCATGTTATGAAGTTGATATTAAGAACATTTATCTTAAAAGTAGCCTTTGTGTGTTTACCCAATGAACTGCTAATCTGAGAAAAATCTGATTACTTCCATCTGGCATTTGATTCAATTTAGGGGAGCCAACCTTTGCTTCTGAGTAGACAGAACTTCTTCTCTCTTTTTAAACTTATCTTTTTTCAATCATTCTTTATAAGTTCAGGGGCAAATATAATCATTTTAATGCAACTTAGATTGAATGATCTAGAATGAATGGCAAGAATGCTCAGAGTCCCCACTGTAGAATAGATTGTTTCCCCTTGTGTGGTATTTGTTTCACTGCTTCTCAGTGATTGCCTGTCATATGTTTTTCAAAGATGGTTATTAGTGTAACTATGGCAATCCTGTATCAAAACATGGAGTTATGGGGTGGGGGGCAAAAGCATGTATAGAATTATCTTGAAATATGAAAAATGAGACTGGAGATAAACCAAACAGATATAAAAGACTTTCTAAAAACTAGTTATTTTTTGCAGCCAGAACCTGACTTCTACATGAAAACCAATCTTTCTATTTGTCAGGAACACTGAGAGATGCTATAAGCATCTTTTAGACATTCATTTTAAGAACTCAGTCCATCTTTGACAGACTAATTGCTTGTTCAGTGAAGAGAAATCCCAATGACAGATAATGATCCCTTTTAGTTAAACAATCCCTCTTCCGGTGATGTCATCTATGCTGGTGTTGGAAGGAGTTTCTGAAAAATGTTTTGTGCTTAAAAGGCACTTTTTCTCTGATGGAAACATTGATTTGTCCTGCTAGGCCCCATTAAAAAATGGTAAAATAAATACACATTAGAAGACCTTTAAGGAGTGGCAACATTTTTTCCTACGTATGCAGTTAGTCAGTTTCAGAACCTTGGTTGCTTTGTTTGTATTCCCAACTTTAACTGTGCATCATTAGATCAGTTCACCAGTGGCCCAACCATGCAACCAGAGACTGTTTTTCTTCAGTTGTTTGTTTTCTGTCTTGAGATATTTGTTTTTCTTCAGTTGTTTGTTTTCTGTCTTGGGATATTTGCTTTCTGAAGGATTATAAAATGAAAAGCAAGTTAAACTTCAAGGCACAGTCAGAGATAATGAGTCAAACAAGAAAACTATGTGGTTCTTGATACTTTCTGTGTTAAATGTAAAGAAAAACCACCTTTTGCTAAGTATAAGGGTGGTTATGGCTTCAGCAATCAATTGGAGGAATGTATACTCTGATTTGTGGTCAGACCTCACGTGAAGTTTCATGGAGGAGACATGTTAAGGGTCAGTTGTCACACTGAAAGCATCCAGAAAGAGAGCAATTAGGAACTGAAAAATCCAGAATCCACGTCCTATTTGGATCTCTCCAAGGATCTTGCCTAAGTTATTGCAGTGGAAGAAGAGCCAAAGCCAAGAGTAGGGAGGGTTTTTTTTTTTTTTGGCTTCGTATAACTGAGAAATGGTCATGTACATGAAGAGATGCCATCTGTGCTGTTCCAAATAGCGGAGTTAGCCCCAGTGGATGAGCATTACACAAAAGCAATTTTTACATCAACATAACAAAGAACTTCCTTTTGGTCTAAAGATATCATTGATGGAGATATGAATTCACTGCTCCTTGGTTTATTTATGAAGCTAAAGAAAAATCTTTCAGAGATTTATTTCGAATGCATGAAAAGTCTTTTTATGCATTGGAAGACAGAACATTTTATTTCATTTTTTTGAGTTTTAGCCTCTGATCTGTTCTCCTATGCAAGTCAGGCATTGTGAAGTGGTCTTCAATGCAATCTCCACAAGCTTTCTTTAAAAAGGTGTTGGTGTGAATTGATGAGTAAAAAGATGTATAGCCTTTCTCAGAGATTCAGACATTGACACTAATCTAAATTGAATTTTAGCCCAAATGTGATGTAGTGGTTCTTACTGGCTTCGGAATTAAAATTTATAGGTTAAATGTATGATACAGAGTGACACTAATTTCAGGACTTTGGTTACATGATGTATGTATACAAGAGTGAAAACAGGACTAGGGTCCTAGCAGAGAATTCTGCAGAGTGATGCTTTGTTATGACCTAGATGTTTGTTTTTGGACTTGAATCCTCTATTAACATTTTCTGGTATTGGCTTTCGTCAATTGGCTTACTTCCACCTCTTATGGCCTAACCCTGTCCTCCAGTGTTCTAGCTTCTCCTTCAATCCTTCCCTTTTCTTCCCAACTTCTACTTTTGGACATTCCCCCACCCATTCTCAGTGTTTTAAATCTCAGTCACGACCCCACATACCTTTGCTGCTGATTTGGGTGTCTTATTTAAAAGGAAATCAGGTAGAGGGGCATGTCTTGAAAAACTGAGGCTGAGGGTAGAGGAAGGGTGCCCCGGTCTTGGAGTCTTGGTTCCTGTTCACAGTGTTAGTGGGTTATTTCCCTCTGTAGACATGTAAAAAATATTACCAGCCACTATCTCCTTTACTAGTTCATACATTTTATAATTTACTGAATGAGTATTCACATGCAAGTGCTAAATGCTATAGGCACAGCAGACATGTTTGAATTATTGGATCATGAAATAATGGAGACAAGTAAGTCCAAAATCTGCAGGGTGAGCTGGAAGGCTGGAGACACAGGGAAGAGTTGATGCTGTGACTCAAGTCCAAAGGCCATGATACTGAATACCTGTGGTAGATCTAACATTTCGGTTCAAATATGAAGGATGTCGATCTGAAAGATGTCAGGCTGAAGGCCATAGCAAAGCCAATGTTGCAGTTCAAGTCCAAAAGCCATTTGCTGCAGAATTCCCTCTTGCTCAGAGGAGTTCAGTCTTTTGTTCTATTCAGGCCTTCAACTGCTTGAATGAGGCCCATCCACATAATAGAGCTTGATCTGATTTATTCAACATCTATCTGTTTAAATGGTAATCTCATCTAAAAACACCCTCGCAGAAATATCCAGAATAATATCTGACCAGATATATGGGCACTGTGAAACATAAAATTGTCACAAATTGACACATAAAATTCACCCTCATAGGATGTGACATTTAAGCTAAGACATGAATGCAAAAGACACAATAGCAAAGAATTTCAGGAAGCAGGAAAAATAGGTACAAAAAAGGTTTGTGTTTGTGAAACATAAAAAGCCCTGTAACTGGAGTTTGGTAAGTTAGGAAAGTGATTGAGAAAGCGTAGGAGAATAAGGCAGAGGAAATTTAGTAAGGCAGGGGTTTTAAACCTTGGCTGTTAGAATTACCTAGGGAGCTTTAAAAAAGTTTCTAGGGATGAAAAAAAAGGATCAGTTAATTCTCCATGTAATTCAATGTGCAGCTAAGGTTGAGAAGTACTGATGTAGACTGTGTGCTGAGATTTTATTCCAAGTGGAAGAAGATGTAAATGGTAAGGTGCATTTGTTTCATGGTTTTTAAGAAATCATTATGGAAATATTCTGGTTCCAGTAATGGCAAGACTCTTTCTCTGATAACAATCATAAATCTGGACAAATTATTGAAAAACAAATAAATTGAATGCACAGGGGAACAAAGTAAAACAGCCAGAAAATGAGAAAATGGAATCTGACTCTGAAAAAAGGAAAGAGTCTGTGTGTGTGTGTGTGTGTGTGTGTGTGTGTGTGTGTGTGTGTGTGTGTGTATACAGCTTTTACTTTGAGGAAACTTCTCAATGTATGTAGTATAGGTTGGGGAGAACTCAAGCAGAAAGCTGCAGTTTTATTTACTGGAGGTAAAAGAGAATGGAGTTTTGGGCTTCCAGATGGTCTGAAAACAGTGGGGAGGGTAATTCTGGATAGCAGCCACATAAAGGGAAACTCCAAACCCGTATCTCTACCTCATTCACCAACTTGGCTGAGCCTTAAACTGCACATGTGTCGGGGAAACTCTAATAAGCCCTGCAGGAAGCAAGGCTGAAAGAGACTTCAGTGGCTGCCCACAGCACAGGACACTGAATTTGGAGTTTGAATCCACCCTAAGTAGAGGACCTGGATAAACCTCTGAATTCCCTCTAAAACTCCTTAAGGATCGCAAGTTAAGAGCATAGATGAAGGCCCAGAATAAAGTCCCAAGTTAAGCTCCAGAATTGTAGAATTTGCCTTCTAACGATAAAACTAAAATACACGTGAAATAACAAAGCACAAAAAAATTCAAATTAAAAAACTAGTAATTTATCTGCTGGTTAGAATAAAAATAGACACATGTCAAAGGAACAACATATCAAAAGTGTCAATAAATAACATCCACAATGTCTGGTATATTATTAAAATCAGTAGAACAGTAAAAACAAACAAATAACAACAACAACAACAAAAACAGGTAATTACTATCCTGCATCTTAAAAGAAACCCTCAATAACCAGTCAATGAAAACAGAAACCCAAATAACTTAAAGTTGGAATTCACAGAAAATAATTGTAAAGCAGGTGATATAAATATGTTCAGGACTTAAAGGAAAAAAAATAGAGTGAACTGATGGAGAATCTCAAGAGAAATGGAAACTATGCAAAAAAGAAACAAATAAAAATTCTAAAACTGTAAATTACAATATGTACATTGAGGATTTCACTTTACAGACGTAAAGTGAATGTACAGTTAGGTCAATATAAATTCTCTAAACTGAAGAACAGGTAAATTGATCATAGTCTCAATAACCTATAGGAAAATATCAACAAGTCTAAATTATATCTAATTGTAATTTCTGAAAAAGAGATAGAGAATGGACTTGAGCAAAAAATTTGCAATAGTGGTTTCCAAATTAGGTAAAAATTGTCAACCATCAGATTCAAAAAGATCAGTGGATACATGAAGACATAATATCACTGATGATTATATAGATATTAAGACTATATTAAAGAATATTATGAACAAATTTTTACAAGTAAATTTGGAAACAGCTAAAATGAAAAAAAATCCATTAAAAAACCTTAATAAAAGTTCAAGCCCTGTTAGTTTCACAGTTAAATTCTACCAAGAGTTTAAAAAAGAAACAATGCCAATCTTACATAAACTCTTTCAGAAAATAGAGGAAGATGTATTTTCCAACATATTTTATGAAATCACCATAATCCACTTGAAAAACCCTTACAAAGATGTTATGAGAAAAAAGAAATTATAGACCAACATCTTTGACCATAGACCTAACAGATCCTTTAAAACTATCAACAAATTGAATTTAGCAGTATTAAAAAAGGAGTCATTTAATGTAAGATTATGAGTAATACAAGTTTAGTATAACACTTGAGAGAATTGATGTCCAACACCATTTTGTCATCAGAGATTTGCCAATTTCAAAAAATGAGATATCACTCTATTTAAGTAGAATCAAATAATTAAGTAGAATGAAAGAGAAAAAGACAATATCGATTGATACATAAAAACATTTGATGAAATTTATTGGCATTTGTTGTTTTAAAATAATCTCAGGAAGGAGGACAGAAGAGAACCTTTCAATCTGACAAAGGTCATCATCAAAACTCAAGTTAACCTCATGCCTAATGGTGACATATGGAATGCTTTCTAAGAGGAAATAGTGGGAATTGGGAATAATGAAAGGATATCTGATCTTACCACATTATTGAACACTGTACTTGAGATCCTATCTAGGGCAATAATGTCAGAAAAATAAGTAAAAGACAAAGGTATTGGAAAGGAAAGGTAAAAATTATTGCTCATAGATTAATTATGGTTTACATAGGAAATAATAAAAATATACCAATTAACTCCTAGAATTCATATGAGAATTTGCCAAAGTCACTGTATACAAAGTTATACAAAAAAAGTTATACAAAAAAATTGACACAGTTTTTTGTATAATAACATTGCATGCTGTGACTTTGGTAAATTCTCATGAGTTCTAGTAGTAATATCTAGAACTCATGAATAGTAAGTAGCGAAGTTATTTAGTATAGTATCTCTAGTTAGTTATCTAGTATCTCTGTATAGTAGCAAAAACTTGTAAAAGGAAATCGTAAGAATTTCCTTTTCAATTACATTAAGAAGCATAAAATTCTTATGAATAATTGAACAAATATGCAAAACCTCTGCAAAGAAAACAGGAAGACACTGAAAAAGTAAAATAACTAAGCAAACAAATGGAGACCTAAATAGCCTTTATGAATTAGAAGATGTCCATTCTCAATAAGATCAGTATATAGATTAGACAATCCAAGTAAAAATTTAATTAGCTTTTTTCTTTCTGTAGACATTAAAAAGCTGATTCTTAATTTTATATGAAAAAACAAAGGTTCTATAACAGGCAAAGCAATCTGAAAATAAAGAATAAAATTGGCAGACTCCCACTACCTGGTATTAAGACTAAGTATAAAGCTATTATAATCAAGACAGTGTTATGAGGGCATATGGATAAACAAATTAATAGGGCAGAATAGGGAATGCAGAAATAGTCCTCCTAATTTCTGGTCAATTGATTTTCAACTGAGGCTGCAAATCAATTCAATGTCAAAAGGGGACTCTTTTCTAAGACTAGTTATTTAGGAGGTGGGGAGAGGTAGTGTGAAAGGGGAGAGGGTAAGGAAACTAAATGTATGTGCAGAGAAATAATCTTCAACCTGTGTCTCACTTCATACACATAAAAATAATACAATCCCAATCATAAACTGAAACATAAAAGCCAGTACTATAAACTTCTAGAAAGAAACATAAAAGATTATCTTTATAACCTTGAGGTTGGAAACAACTTCTTGAACTATACACAAGAAAGCACTAATGGTGAAAAGAAAAATAAGGAAAATGGAAAATTGAACTTCATGTAAATTTAAAAAGCCTCTTTTCTTTAAAAGACATTGTTAAGAAAATTAAAAGGCAAATACCTATTGGGAGAAGACATTTATAATAAATATATCTGAAAGACTTAAATACAGAATATATAAAGAACTAACAAAATAATAATGAAAAGACAAACAACCCAGCGAAAAGGGGCAAAGGATTTGAATGAATACTTACGTTAAGAAAATATACAGCCTGGGCACGGTGGCTCATGCCTGTAATCCCAGCACTTTGGGAGGCTGAGGTGGGTGGATCACCTGAAGTCAGGAATTCAAGACCAGCTGGACCAACAAGGTAAAACCCCATCTCTGCTAAAATTACAAAAATTAGCAGGGCATGGTGGCAGATGCCTGTAGTCCCAACTACTCAGGAGGCTAAGACAAGAGAATTGCTTGAACCCAGGAGGTGGAGGTTTCAGTGAGCCAAGATCATGCCACTAGCACTCCAGCCTGGGCGACAGAGCAAGATTCCGTCTAAAATAAAAAAAAAAAAAGGAAAAGAAAAAGAAAATATACAAATGGCCAATAAGCACACAAATGTTGTCCAACATCATTTTGTTATCAGGGAATTGACAAATAAAACAATGAGGTATCAGTCTATTTAGCTACTCCGGCTTTTGAATGGGTAAAATTAAGGACTAGCAACATTAAATGTCACAGAGAATGTAGAACAAGTGAAATTCTGATACATTATTGGTAAGATATCCCAATTTTAGAAAACATTTGGCAATTTCTTACAGAGTTAAACAGAGACTTAACATAAGATCCAGCATTTCTAACCCTAATTTAAATATAAGAAATAAAAACGTATGTCTACACTTAGACTTGCACCCAAATTTTTATTGTACCTTTATTCAATATAGTACAAAACTGAAAGCAACCTGATGCTTATCAATAGGAGAATGGATAAATAAATTTCTGTTTATTTATATAATGAAATTCTACTCAGTAGCAAAAAAAAAATAAAACAACTACCAATTCATGTTAAAACATAGATGAATTTCACAACTATTAATAGGGCAAAGGAAGTCTGTCCTTTGATAAGGGTACATACTGTGCACATGTACTCAGGAAAAATAAAAAATATCTTTAGTGAAAGAAATAAGAACAGTGGTTGCCTAAGGAGAAGGCTGATGATTGATTAGAAGGAGTTATAAAAAGTGTAACAAGAATATTTGATATCTTGATTAGAATGAGTGTATACATTTACTAGAAATTTTTAAGTTGTATGCTTGAAATTAGAACATTTTGACTGAATATAAATTTGATCTCAATTTTAATGGTTTATGAATAGATATAAATGAAAGCTAGAAGAATTAAGAGGCTATTTCAGTAGTCTAGACAGGAGATTATGAGAATTCAGAGTAGGATGTTAGGAATGGAGCTGGGAGGCAGTTATATTGGGGAGGTAGTTTGAAGGTGAAGTTAGCAGGAATTGCTGATGGATTTGGATCCAAGGTGTAAGAGCTAAAAAGGATTAAGCATGCTTCTATGATTTTAGTAAGGACAACTAGATGGCAGGCATTCCTCTTTTGGAGACTGTGAAGACTAAGAAAGAAACTGTCAGAGAGTGAGTGTCTATGATGAATCAAGAGCTCTGTCTTACCCGTGTTAAGTTTATAATATCTTTTGTAGCACTTGTACAGCAGAGATATCAACAGGCCCTTGCATTTTTCAGTCTGGCTTTCAGTGAAGAGTCCAATGCTGGGTGTATACATTCGGAGTCATTAGCATAGAGATTGTCCTTCATAGAAACTTTGAAATATAGAGTCGCCAGGTATGTGATGTATAGTTGTACAGGAATGGGCTTCATGAAAAGAAAAAAGGTACTTGCTAAATGCTTGATCAATGTATTTATAGTGAATGAATAGTAAAAATGTAGATTTTTTTTTTTATCTTGAATTAGAAAAGGAAACGACACCAAAATCAAAATAATTAACTGATAAAACACCAAAGAAAAAATGGATCTGATTGTGATTTGGTTTCTGGTTGATCATATGAAAAGTAAGACTTTGGGCAAATTGTTTAATGACATTGTTTTCTCTTCTTTAAAATGAGGATAATAATCATATGCATAATATGGGATAGTTGTGCAGATCAAAAGAAATGAGTAGTACAAAACACTTTTAAGTGCTTATGAGAAATGTAAATGCTGACCATTATAGATATATTTCTTTTTGCTGTTTATTATCACTATGTAAACTCCAATTTCTACCAGACTTTACTTTCATAGCAATCTTGTTAAAGCATTAGCTGAAAATGATTACTTGGGCTCCTTGAATTTTAATTTGATAATCAGATGAAAAAATCCAGAAAGCATTCACCTTAGACGAAAAAATTTAACATAACCCATGAGAACCTGGTGAGGTGAATTTTCCAAAAGGCAGTCCTTCTGTGAAACTCCACAAACTTATCAGACTGGTCTGGACTTGAAGACTGAAAATGACCTTCCTGGAGACATTTTAACAACATGTCCCCAAGGACAAACAGATTGCATTCTCCTTGAGGTGGGTCATAAATGGATTTCACCCGCCTTTATTCTTATCTGAAGGTACAAAGGAAGCAGTTCCTATGTCGGGAGAATCCCATCAACACCCGCAACCTGTTTCTGCCAAGGTGGAAGATGAATGAAACCAGAAAGCAGTCGTGCCTGACCACATTGAGAAAGAATCAGACAGCGCTGCCTCTGCCAGAGCCCTGGGCATGCATCTGTGATCCAGTGTTGAGTCACTTCCTCTAGCCCAGGTGGTACGCAGCCCTGGGTTTTTGCAGCTGGGTCAGATCATACAGGCATGGGAGTATCATGAGAATAGACAGCGTCTTGGGATGTATCGTGAACATAGATGTCAAAGCAGCTGCTGCAGGCTGGACAGCCAAACCGTAGCACACGAAACTGGGGCTCTGTGAACGACAGTGTGAAGTCACAGCCTCCTTTAGAGCCTGTGCAGTCCTCTGTACTTCCCAGAGCTCTTCAGACAACTAGATCTAGTAGAAAAACCCTGGAGCATATTGGTAGACCTGAATGTGAAGGCTTACTCTATGCTTATTCACCTTTAACATTGTGTAATATGTTTTCTCTCCTTGTTCTTTTTTAGATTTTCATGTGTAAAACTGGTGAATATCATTACTGATTTGTTAGAAATAATTTGAAGATTATGTGATTCAATTACAGAATGTCTAGCTTGTAATTTGATGCATGTTAGGTATTCAAAATCAGTGAATCCCATTTTGTTTATCCTTGATATGGTCTAAACCAAATATAATCAAAATATAAGCAGCACATTTCACAATTATTTTTCATAGCTGCATAAAGAAACTAAGAAGAAACAGGTAAAATTAATTATAATTATATATTATATTTGCTACAACAAATCTACAACATCATTTCAGTAAGCAGTTGATATACAATTATTAAAGATCGAAAACATTTGATTTTTTTTATGTCTAAGTTAATTAAAAGGAAATAAAAAATTCAATTCCTTAGCCTAGCCTGCTCGATTGTAAATGCTAAGTATTCACATGTGTCTCTGGTATTGGACAGTACCCATCTAAAGGAATATCAGTTATGAAGAAAAAATGAATACATGCAGAAAGAATAAACTTAAGTTGGCTAAGAATTGTCAGCTTCTAAGAAAAAATGAGATAGATTTATAAAAAATGGTGTTGAATCTGGTGCCTTGAGTATAGAGTTATCGTTTGTAGAAATAGAAAAGTAATTTTGAGGGACAGGAGGATTGGAGACTCGAATTTCAGTTGTACATGCTGAGTTTGAGATAGTTTCAAGAGACCTCCTCAGAGCTCTCAGGTAAATAGAATCACATGTCCACAGAAAGCTCAGGTAAGAGGAGCTCTTTTCAGCAAAGGTGTGGACAGCAAAGAGCTTAGAGAGAAGAATATGCTTTGGGAATTGAGGAGCTTTGGTTTACCTGTATTTAGGCTATGAAAGCAAAAGAACCAACCTCAAAAAGAGACAAGAAGACAAAAAAGTAGGAGAGAAATCAAGCGAATGTCATGCCCCAGACTCCAAAGGTGAAATGACTTTGCAGGTAGAAGTGAAATGGTACCTGGAATGTCGCTGCAGAGAGAAGGGGGAAGCTGAGCAACAGCTCACCAGCGGCCCCTGTTCCATCACTGCTGCTCACCGCCTCTGCTATTCCTGTGTTCTTGGCTTCATGTTACACCCCAGCATCATCTTAGTCATCCTCTGTTCTGCTCTAACAGGTGCATTAATCAAAAAGAAGAACAGCCCTGTCACTTTTCTCCTGCCTGTCTTACACATAATTTTGGTGATTTGGTTCTTTCATTTGACTTGTTCGTTCACTAAACTTATAATTATTTAGCTCATACTTCCTGTGTGCTCAGCAGGAAGGTGCCGAAATGAACAAAGGCCTTATTTCCTAAGAGGCGGATTTGCTTTACATAAAACTGCCTCTTCTTACCTACCCCAAGCCAGTCTTTGTAAAGGGAGCAACGTTACTTTCCCTACCATAGGCAGAGTTCTTTTTCTTTTTCCCAGGAAGTTGCCTGGGAGTGTAAGAAGTGCTCCTTGCTTCTCTGCTTCTCAGAAGTCTCTCGGCCTCTGCATGCCTGGTGATATCCTAGGCCCCCCTCAGTTCCCAGCTGCTATTGACTCTCTCTCTGGGACCCTTGCCAACTATCTAGATTAGTATTTCTCCAATGATGATACTACTAGATGATTTTAGGTGGTGATAAATCTAGGTGATTTGAGGTTGCACTTTGACTAACATTTTTCTGTTAGATGTCATTCATTTTCATGCAACTTTTAATGCTGACACTGTATTTTAAACTTACTAATGATGTTTCTTGAAAAATGTTATTTTAAAATAAATAGGTTTTAAGTTAAAAAGCAAAGTGATTTTTAAAGGTCAAGTAAATAATAATTTTGGCACTTTATGGCAAAACCATGTCTAATGTTTGGAAAGCCCTAGAGGATGATAAAAGAAAATGCATAATCAGTTATTAATTAGGCTGCATGTCATAGACTAAATACTCCAGAAAGACACAACAAAAAGATAGGCCTGACTTCAGCCACTTTCTTTTACTGTCTGATAAAACAGCATAAATGTCAAGAACCATGAGATTTTTATCTTACTTGCAACAGAACAGCTTCACCAGTCACAGTTGCCTGGTTACTGTAGAAGACTCTTTTTTACTCAAAAACAGTAGTAATAGTCAGGGTAACAGTTCTATTGTATTCCCCAACCCCCATTTCCCTATTAATGTTGTGAAGAGGACCGGTTATACCTGCTCTTTGTAGGTGGTGTTTCAGGAAAGGAACCTTGAACTTAGGGATCTGTCACCTTTATTAGAGGCAGACAGCATGTTCCCCGAGGTTCTGGGATGAGACCTTCTCTTTATTATACTGGACTGAAGTATGCTTGCCATTTTCTTCAGTTTCTCTTCCTATCCTTACTAACAAAATATTCATGAATAAACAGTGCAGAACAAGGAGTAGTCGGTGCCTCACTTCACAAGGCATGCAGAAATGACAGTCTTATGGATAATTGTCTCCCAACCATCAGCTGGGACATAAAAATAGGCGAGGAAAAAAATACATAAAAAGCCATCTTGACCATCATGATATATGGTATAGTTTGAATTACTGACATATTGATTCACAAGCTAAAAGCCATTCTGTAACTTTTCTTTTTGGAAAAAGGACATTTATATTTCTAAAAATCAATTACGAATTAGATTTGAAATTAGTTTTTTTCATTAAAATGAGTATAGCTTTAAAAATTAGGGCCGGGCGCTGTGGCTCATGCCTGTAATTCCAGCACTTTGGGAGGCCGAGGCAGGTGGATCATTTGAGGTCAGGAGTTTGAGAACAGCCTGGCCAAATAGTGAAACCCTGGCCCTACAAAAATACAAAAATTAGCCAGGCATGGTGATACACGCCTGTAATCTCAGCTACTCAGGAGGCTGAGGCAGGAGAAATGCTTGAACCAGGGAGGTGGAGGTTGCAGTGACTGAAAATTGCACTGTGGCACTTCAGCCTGGGTGACAGAGGGAGACTCAGTCTTAAAAAAAAAGAAAAGAAAAGAAAAATCAAATCTGTTGGAAACATACTCATCTATGGCCATCCACTAATTAATGCGACTTATTTGAATGGTACTTATTTGCCAGCATTCACTTGGAAAAAAATACAATATAAAAATATGATGGGTTTCTAACTAAAATATTACATATCTGAATGTGGCATCTCAGGGTTCTATCATATGCTGTAATAACACTTATATACTTGCAAAGGTGAGAGGGATGCAATTATGCTAAAATCTTACATTGTAAAATCACATTCATATGATCTTCAGCCAGCACATATGAAAGTATTCTGCTAATTACTCCTGGTATGTATTTATTTTTTCCTTTAAAGTCATGTTGCAAATGCCACATATGTCTACAAAGGTACAATTTCACTTTGGTAAAATCTCAATATAATTCATTAGTTGAAATCTGCCTTTTCAGACAAAAGTTGAATCTAATTTTTTTAAAACAGAAGTCATTGGGTAGACAAAATACAGCGATTCTAATTTGGAAGAAATAAAATTAATATTACCCTTTGTAGGTGAGTTTACTTTCTGTAATGTTCAATAAAGCCTTTGGAAGCTCTTTCTGGAATTGCCTATCAAAATTAAATATGGACGATTTATTTAACCTAGATGGGGCAAATTATGAATGGACATAATTATTTTGTTAGATCGTTCTTGTATGGTGGCACTTTCTTTATTTTTTATTTTTCTGAGATGGAGTCTCTGTCACTGAGGCTGGACCGCAGTGGGGCTATCTTGGCTCACTGCTGCAACCTCCACCTCCTGTGTTCAAGCGATTCTCCTGCCTCAGTCTCCTGACTAGCTGGGATTACAGGCACCTGCCACCATGCCTGGCTTACTTTTTGTATTTTTAGTAGAGACAGGGTTTTACCATGTTGGCTAGGTGGGTTTCAAACTCCTGACCTCCAGTGATATGCCCGCCTCAGCCTCCCAAATTGTAGGGATTACAGGCATGAGCCACCGCTCCCAGCCTAGTGGCACTTTCAAATGGATAATAATTCAATAATGGAGAAATGGAATTAACCTGTAATGTGAGAGTCATGGATCTTAACATACTTCAGTTAATCAGCGATGATGCAGCATTTGGCTAAATTATTGATTACCTATTTTTTGGAAAGAACTTAACTGTGCCTATGAACTCGAAGTTGTCTGGGGTAGCTCAAAAAAATCCCATTAATTGAAATATCAAATTGAAAGACTAAAGTCTAGCGAAGAAACTGCTCCCCAGTCGTTAAGATGTTCCACTTATTTCAAAGAATACTGGAAGGGTAAGAGAATTAGACAACTTTGAGTGTTCTGCACTGTGGTCAGAAAACACAAGGAATTCTTTAGTTCATTTTTGGACGTTATTCATCTTAAATTACTGTAGGTCATAAGACCAGAGCAAAAAACTTTTGACATGATGTAATGAACATATGAATGAATCAATGAATAAGAAAAACTTTTAGAACTTAACATTTGTACCTAATTTTTTTAAATTTTAAAACATTTTTATCTATAACTTTATGTAAGTACATAATTGGGCTATAACATACAGTCTATTGATTTTTGATGTAGTTTAAAAAAATTCTTTCCTTAATTGTTTTGTTTCCTTTTCCTTCTCCTCTTCTTCTAATCGCATTTTCCTCTTGCTGTAATAAACACCTTGTATATATTTTTAAAAATCAATTCAAAATTACAGCATATTAGGGTTCTCTAGAGAAACAAACAATAGGATAATGTCCTATATTATATGATAATAGAATAATATCACACATATATTTGTATATAGGAAGATATTATATATTTATATATATACACATCTATCTATTAATGTGTATCTATATATAGCTAGATAGATTTTTTTATACAGTTTTGTTTCAAGGAACTATACTATAGAAATCTCATGATCTTCTCTCTGTAAGCTGGAGACCCAGGAAAAGCTGGCGATGTAGTTCAAAAGCTTGAGATCCAGAGATCTAGTGGTATAGATTCACTGTCTGGGTCTGAAGGCCTGAGAACCAGAAGCACAAAAAACAGAAGGCTGGAGTCTCAGCTCAAAAGATGGGGAGAGCGTGAGTTCAGTCTTCCTCCATTTTTTGTGCTATTCAGGCTTTCAATGGATTAAGTGATATCCATCCACTTGGCAACTGCTTGACTCACTTTCCCCTTTTATATGTTAGTCTCTTCTAAAAACAACTTCACAAGTGCATCCAGAAATAATACCTAAATACTACCTGGACATTCTGTGGCCCCATCAAGTTGACATACACAATTATCCATCAAATACATGGAATGCTTTTGTCAAAAGATAAGCTCACTTCTCCTACATGTGAGAACTCCAAAAATCATGATATATTGACAAAGTATGTGTATTGGGGGAGAAAAAAAGTTTAATATTTCCAAACTTCAAGTTTGAAAATCACTGCCCAGAACATTACCTATTGTTCATACGGCCATAAAATGTATTAAAAGGGTGAATGAATATCACTATCTACTTTCTATTGAGAATAATCTCAAAGGTAATGAGTGATATCAGCTTAGCAGCAACATGTAATCAAGGCAGATTTTAGGAATTCATATTTAAATACAAATTAAGGAAAGCAAATAAATGTCAAATGAATGGCATGTGAATAAAGAAATCTGTCATGGGTTAGGAGAAATAAGTGAAAAGAAATGATAACATTATAATCACGATGTCAACAGAGATAAATGCCATTTATACAGGTGAAAGGAAGCAAGATGACAGATGGCACAAATATTCTAGGGCCCAAATGTCATGTAATAATGATTACTTTTCAACATTTTTACCCAGGATTAGGGGCATAATTCCATTTATTGCATTTTATGAAATTTAAAAATAACATGGATATACTTTTGCGCTTCAACTTTTTTTTGCATATTTATGACTTCTAAAGTGGTGTGTACTTCCTAATGGACTAGGGAAGTGTAATCTGTTATTTATATGCTCCTCATAGTGCAAGGTATACAGCATTGGCTAAAAAATATTAAATAGTGTGTCGTAGAGGAAGACAAAATATATATTATAAATATGTATTTTAAAAATATATATGATATTATTCTCTCTATATAGTGCAAGATGTGCATACCGGTAACTTGACATTGCTATGGATTACCATTGTTCTAAGAACCATACACTATACACTTCTGATTAGAATTTTAGTCTCTTGGCTTAGACTTCCTGAGTTCACATGCTCTTCACTAGTTGTATGTTATTAAGCAGGGACTCAACTTTACCTCATTTTCTTCATCTGGAAAAGAGTGCTAATAATAGTATTAACTATTTAAATATTTAAAGGAATTAACATTTATAAAACACTAAGGACAATGTTTGCTATATACGAAACACTAAACAATTGTTAATTGTTTTTACTATTTGTGTGTGTGTGTGTGTGACTATTACCATTATTCACATAAGTAGCAGAAATTCAGAATTTACCAACGCATTAATATCCTCAGCAGGAATAAAATTTAGAACAGTAATAAAAAGAGCAGACATTGGATCAAAAAGACCTGGGCTCAAATTCTGGCTCCTTCATTGTTTAGCGATGGAATCCTACACAAAGCACTTGTTTTAGTCAGGATTCCAGAAGAAAAGAGATGGTCCAAACACTCAGAGGATTGAGGAGAGCTTAATAAAAAGATTTTTTGGAAGTATAGTCAGGTTAGGACAAGCCAAGGACAGAGAGTAAAACACCAAAAGTTGAAAAACGTGGGACTCTTTCAGGTCCTAGCTGAAGAGGCAAAGGGAAAAACTAGTCATTGGATGAGAGACTGAGACAGAGAGTGGGAGCGAGAGAGAGAGTCTGAGATCTGAAAGGGTTGTTTGCAAAAAGCATTGCCAACTGTCTATGAGGACTTCACTCTCCCACTCCAAACTTCTGCCCCCATCTCTTGTCAGTGTCTCCCATTGGGGTACCCATCCAGAAGACACAGGCAAGGAGGATTTTGATGAAGTCTTTACAGATTCTCTTCCTGGACAAACTATCCGGCACATTGTTTAAACATCTCTGAGTCTCACCTGACCTGTACCTGATCTCTAGACTCCATCTGCTGTATCAACTTTGGGTATTATCTCTGAGCATAATTTCAAGCCTGGCTCTAGTATTAAACTGCTGTGGGACTTATATCGGTCATTGAGTGACTAATATTCTTAGAGTCTCTAAAGAGAAATGTATGATGAAGCATTTAAATTTAAGAAAGGCATTACAGTTATAAGCAAATGATAACATATACAATTATTAATAGAAAAGTCTTTTCTCATGCCACTGAACATGTGAGTTGCTATGGAAATTCTAAACAATCAAGAAAGTAATAAATAATACAAGCAAACAAATGAATTGATCAGAAGAGTCATGGTCAAATTAATTCAGAAACTTCTGGTTTCAACAAAATGATTCCTTTATTAAAGTACTTCTCAGAACTTTTAATATAGTAGCATTGTAGATCTCCAAGATGGTTAAGTTGACCAAGCTCTCCAAGTGTAATTTATCGTGAAACTTAAAAAAAAAATTGTTCCACACAAAGATGCTATTTTATGAAAAATACAGTTTATGTAGTTAGAATGAAAGAGCATTCTTTTGCATTTAACAATTTCAAATGTCTATACATTCTCTATAAAATACAGTCACTATTCTTATGTATAGGTCACAGTAATAACTTATTTGTCCAGCAGTTATTTTTATCAAACATCTATTGCTTATAATTCAGTGTAGCCACATTTTGTTAGAGCCACCCTACCAGCTCCGTTGTATACCAAGGAGCCACATAGATTTAAGTAGCAGCAATTTGGTCCTAACATCCAGCACCTGGAGAGAACCATTATGATATACGTGATTGGATGGGAAGAAGCAGCTACAAAGTAAACCTGAAGAATCAAGAGAAATTGAGGAAAAGTAGAGATAAAGGGACACATTTCTCAAAGAAAAATAGTATATAAAGTCACCTTTCCAACAACAGCATGTCTGTGTAAAAAATAATAGGGTGGGCAGGGCCCGGTGGCTCACACCTGTAATCCCAGCACTTTGGGAGGCCAAGGCAGGTGGATCACGAGGTTAGGAGATTAAGACCATCCTGGCCAACATGGTGAAATCCCGTCTATACCAAAAATACAAGAATTCGCCAGGTATGGCGGTGCACACCTGTAGTCCCAGCTACTCGGGAGGCTGAGGCAGGAGAATCGCTTGAATCCTGGAGGCGGAGGTGCAGTGAGCCAAGATAGCACCACTGCATTCCAGCCTGAGGGGCAGAGCAAGACTCCATGTCAAAAAATAAAAAAAGCAGATAGTAAGGGTGATAAGTCATTTTCAGCTAACTAATATCATTCAGCCAATCAGTCAATTCACTTAAGAAAATTGTGGAGAGTACCTACACTATGCCAGAATTATTCTAGATATTGGGATATAGTAAGGAGTGACTGGACATGATCCTTGCTTTGAGAGACCTTACATTACATGGAGTGAGGTAGAATATAGCAGGAAGATGCACATAGAAAAAGGCCACTATCTCACACAGGGATAAAAGCTCTGAGGGAAGTTGAGCTGAACAAGAAGTTGAACCTTACAGGGCACGGAAGAACTCCTTTATGTAGGGTCTTTACAGAAAGTGATATGGTTTGGATATGTCTTCCTGCCCAAATCTCATGTTCAGTTGTAATCTCCAATGTTGGAGGTGAGGCCTGGAAGGAGGTGATTGGATTATGAAGAAGGTTTCTAATGAATGGTTTAGCAACATCCATTTGGTGCTGTTCTTGTGATAGTGAGAGTTGGCAACATCTGGTTGTTTAAAAGTGTGTAGCACCTCCTCCTGCCTTCCTCCTGTTCTGACCATGTGAAGTGTCTGCTCCCACCTTGCCTTCTGCCATGATTGTAAGTTTCCTGAGGCCTCCCCAGAAGCCAAGAGGATGCCAGAAGCATGCTTCCTGTACAGCCTGCAAAACTGCCAGGCAATTAAATCCCTTTTTTGTCTCAGGTATTTCTTCACAGCAGGGTGAGAATGGACTAATACAGAAGCCCTCTCTGGGAAGATCTTACTCAAACAGCAGTCTTGCTTAATGAGAGGACGTGTGACTGTGAGTGGATACATTGCATTGGAAGGTAAATAACAGAGAGAACCCAAGACTTGAGGTGGAAACCTGCTTAGAGTACTCAAGTAACAGCAAGGAGGTCAGAAAGTATTTTTATTTATTTGCTTTCAATCAAATTCTGTGTTAAACTAATTTACATGCAAATGTTTTTGATGGAGACCAATTTTCTGCTATGTTCACATTCATGGATACTATTCAATTTTATCCTTATATATTCTTCCTATTTCACCTCAAATGTCTCCAATATGTAGTCATAGCTTAATGTTTAGATAGCATTCAAGCCATAAACTACTACTAATGCTTGTGTTATATTGATCAATTTCCAGTCTGGTCTATTAGTCTCCTATTCACACATAGTCCTTGACCTTCTCCAGAGATTATCTCATTTCAATAGTGATTAGAACTATAATCTTACCCTTTTTTCTCCAAATAATGGGTGTGGTGGATTCTAAACATGTACTAAATTCATCACTCCTCTTTGGACCCATGATTTGGCCAGCTGACTGCAGTAAATGTTCACTTTGGGCAAGGAAATATATCCTTCCCTTTGGCCCTGTGCTCAGCCATGGGACTTACTTTGGCCAAAGGGATGTTAGCCAATATGATGCAAGCAGAGGTCTGAATAATTGTAATTAAGCTTAACTGCTCTTGTGCCTCTACTTTAAGATCATGCCTCTTTTATCCTTTTGGAGGATGAGCAACTTGTGGAGTGAAGTAAGTTACCCAGGTCATCCCAGCCAAAACCAACCCTACTCAGCTGAATGCCAGGTGACAGTCTTCATTTAAGGGAGCCTGGACAAGATCAGCAGAGCCATCCAGATGGCCTCTCAGACAGAAGGTCAATAAAGGCATATTGTTCTAGACCACAGAGATTTTGTAGTTGTTCATTATG
Source organism: Cheracebus regulus (assembly GCA_963574635.1). Lineage (NCBI taxonomy): Eukaryota > Metazoa > Chordata > Mammalia > Primates > Pitheciidae > Cheracebus > Cheracebus regulus. The sequence continues at coordinate 128,768 of CAUYQU010042930.1, read as the reverse complement.
CAAAGGTATTTTGGTAGTAGGTACCTGATACTATACACTATGCAAAGCAGATGTGTGTTTATGCCATTCAATACTAAAACATATCAGAGTACAGTGTCCCAAACAACCTTAGTATTTTATAAACCTTAAAAAGGAAGAGTTTTTGTGGTTGTTGCTGTAGCTGCAGGATTGCCTCATGTTTCTGACCTAACTAAATACAGCATAAAAATTTATTTATCTTGAGCACACACATGTGACGGCTTCTGCCTTCCAAGGCATAGCGTCAAAGTTTGCTCAGAAATGAGGATAAAAGAACCCCCAAGCACCTGAAATAAATTTCTCAAGGCAACAGTGCTATTATCGTGAATCTGTATGAAAACCATCATATCTTTAGAAGCTACTTAATTAATAAGTAGATTTTGAGCGTTTTCATGCCTGGCACAAAAAATAGAGGATATTGCCCATATATTGTTAATAACCAAATAGAGGGAAGTCTAGGTAATAAAATATGAGGAAGAAAAAAAACAATAACATATTCACACTATAAATATCAATGAATGAAGAGGGATGTTTCTGTAGTTAAAGAATATCTTCAATTGGTTTTGTAATTGGATTTGTTTCTGTTCAAGTGGCACTTTTGAAAGCTTGGGAAGATTATTATTAAATACGGAATTTCAGTTTTATGTGGAAAACCTTACATCATGCTTATTCCTGGCCTGTGAAAAAAGAAGAGTAATTACTCTGTTTCTGGAAGGAAATGATGATAAAACTTTTAAGAAAACAGAAACAATTTTTTTTTTTAATTTAGATGAATGATAATTCTTTAAAATAGCTGATAATTTCTTTCCTTATGGAATTAGCCATCCCTCTATTTTTTTATGGAACAGTTAAAGCAGAGATATTTGCCATTCCCAGAAAAAAGAATTTTTTTTTTGACAATCTTCCAAGGCTTTGCCTGGGAATTGTTTGAGCATCTGCTAACTCTAGGCCTTTGAGGTTGAGAAATTTCTGTGTTTTAAAGGGAAATCTGATTTCATTCTTCAGGAGATCTCAAGTTCAGAGAGGCTGTCATCTCTTCAGTCCCACCCTCCTTTGTGGCCAAGTGAAACCATACTAAAAAAGAGCTGATGCCATTTTACTAACACAGGTGCACAGGCATGCCTGTAAGAATCAAAGTACTCACATAAGGCAGAGAAAGTGACTCACAGTCGGAACTCAGAGATGAATGCTGCCATTCTGTCCTGTGGTCCTCCAGATCAGGGATGAGAAAAAAAGGAAAAATGAAGGAAGCTGCAAATCCAGCCCTCTGGAGGCAGGAAGGGCTACTCCAAAACTCTGGTTACTTGATCATGGAGAGTAATTTCTCTCAAAATGTTTAACTCAGATGCTCTGCCTATGTTTGCATGTGCTTACAGACTCCTTTGCTAGGTTGTCCAAACAAAAGCTACCTAGGAAGCTAAGGAAGGTTGAGGCTGCAGTAAGCCCATGACCATGCCTCTGCACTCTGGCCTGGGTGACAGAGTGTAACCCAGTCTCAAAAGTAATAAATAACAAATGAATATAAAGAATAAAGTTTTTAGAACCACACTCCCCGGCTTTGGTCATTTCACCTCTCTGTACTCAGTTTTCTCATCTGTCAAATGAGTATAGTGAAAGCACTCACCTCATAGGGTTGTTGTAAGGATTAAAATTGCTAATTGTTCTAGATTAAACAATCTAGAACAGTGCCTCGTACTTTGTCAGTACTACATAAATGGCAACTTTTACAATAATTCATTCTGACAAGTGATTTTACTGTTACTACTTTTGCACTTATTCGCTGCCACTAAATGAGAAAGTCATGCTAGTTATTGGGATCCGTTTCCTCAACTGTAAAATAAGGGTGTTGCACCCTATAAAGTTAAAACTCCAACACTGTCATTCTAAGACACACAAATATGAGTTTGCATGTGTTTACGTTAAACAGTTTGGAGGTGTTTATTTAACATTATAATTGAACGTAATAGTCTTTTTTATTACTTAATGCAAGCTATATTAAGTACTTTAATCTTTCTTACATATTTACTGAGTACCTACTCTGTGTCAAACATGTTATTAGATGCTGGGGATTTGGAATAAAAAACTCGATACCCCTGTCCCCCGTACTTGTGGTGTTTTCATTCTAGTCTGTATTTCTCTTGGTCTGCAGCTGTAACAGCTACTTGAGAGAATACTCAATAAGCGTATAAAGAACTAGGAACTCGGATCTCAATTCCAGCAGTATATTTAAGTTATTTAACAGTACTTTAATATGAGGCTTAATGAAATTTTATAGAGATGCAAAAATCCAAACCTTTGAGTGTTAGGTGTCCCATTAAATTGCTAAAAATTGACTTTTTATTTCCTACATTGGACAACATATCCTTAAGTTTTAAACCAGAAGAACCAAGTTTGTGCTTGCCAAGAACTCTTTAGGAATGCTAAATACATGTATTAAATTAAAAAAAGAAAAAGAGATAACTTCAGGCAGAAACATTCAAAATGCAGACCAGTTTGTAAAAGACCATGTTTCAACCTCAGGACATATTTGTTGTTGTACAGAAAATAAATACATTGTGGATTTTTTAAAGACCAACTTATAAACTTGATTTTGAAATTGCTCATAGTGTTTCTGTGTACAAAATGAAGTAGAGATGTGAGCCAGGTTTGGGCTTACATTAGCTCTCAGGGGGCTATTTTTAAAGGTAATGAGAGTATAAGAAAGTTCCTCTTGAGTATGTTGAGCTTGAGGTGACCACTAGTATCTCAGAGGCATGTGGTTTAACCCAGCAGTGTTGCTATAATGGTTAATTTGCATTTACAAATTGTATGTAGTTTGCTAAAAGAATAACTTTAGCCAAATTAAATTTAAAAGAGTTTAATTGAGCAAAGAATGATTCATGAATTGGGCAGCTTTCTGACCCAGAGAAGGCTAAAAGACTCCAGTGCAGCCACGTGGTGGACGACGATTTATGGACAGAAAAAGGTAAGTTACGAAAAAAAAAGTTTTTTTCAGTGTTTGTCTTATTTGAACACAGTTTGAACAGTTGGTCATCTTTAATTGGCCAAACTCAGTGACTGGCACCAGAGTTGACTACAGTCCGTTTATAACTCCATTTAGGTAATAGTTCACCATGTACAAAGAAACCTTTAAGTTGAATTTAAAGTATGTAAGGAGGCAGCTTTAGGCTAAACTTGATTTAACAATTCTCCCCATTTGATCATCCTCTCAATTTTGAGAGACTGACCAAAACTTTAGTCATTGATGTCACTCTTGCCATCATAAATGTATTTATTTGGTACTGAAACCATTTGGAAAATAGCCAAACAGTGGGTTTTATAAGGTGAGAACAAGAACTTCAGGTTATTTTTTTTTGTAAGCGTCAGAGTAGAGGGTACCTCCTATGCTGGAACAGGAGAAAAACAAAATCTGGTTTGTTAGTGGATCTATGTGTTTCTTTAATGTCTTAGTTTGATTATGCCATATTTAGCACAAGTTACTTCCTTTTTTTTTGTTCTCGTCTGTTGGGGACTGGTGCATGAACTCAGTTCAAAACAATGGCCTCCCATAACTTTGTTTAAAAATTCCCCCTGGTCAGGTTCTCACATAGGTGAGAGTGTGACCAAAACCTAGGGCCTTAGTGCCACTCCCAGTTACCATTATTTTGAGTTTTTGGTCACAGCATGTCATGCATAGGTTATGGCACCCTCAAGTTCACACATTTCTTTCAGCTCTTGTCATTCCAGTTGAAAGGAGATTGACATTCTTTTATATTCTAAAGATGGCTGCATACGAACATTTAAAACTTTTAATAGTATACCAGGGAGACTACTATTATAACTATCAGAAGGATAATACCGTGAGTTTGGAGTATGCTCCTTAGCCAGGGCCCCCATAAACCAAATCATTTAAAATCTAATAGATTTATTTAAAATCTAATAGATTAAAGAATGAGCTAGACAATTTAGAAGTCTCACACACACATACATGCACATACACACACACACACACATATATATATAATTTGGATCATTTTATTTTCTCCATGAAGAATCATGGAATGCAAAACTTTTAATTACAAAAGTTTTAAAGACTAAGGAAGGACAAAGTGGCTGTCCTGGTTCTTCCTGAGTCCACACTTAACACTGGACTCATGTCCTCTTGAATACCAGTTGTTTCTCCAGTTCAGGTGCATAGCACTGATAATTGATGGGTTAGCATAGGTAATTTGACTTAGACCATGGAGTTCATTCAAATTATATATCTAAACAATTTCAGCATTGGCTGATTTAGGATACACATCTGGTAAAGTATTTTCTTGGTATTCAATTAATTTTTGTTCTGCTTGGGTTAGCAGTTTTATAAACCAGTCAATCTTTTCATTAAAGTTCCAAGAATTCTTACCCATTCCAAATAATATGATTTTAAAGTTATTAGAAACCGATATTCAACAGTGCTTTTCAGGGTCTTTTCCATCCTTTCGTGAACCTCCTTAAAAACACCATATTCTAGGATTTTGAGTGCTTCTGGAGTTTTCAGAAACTGCATCAGAATTAAACAACTGTAACCTTTAAAATAGTCATTATTAAAGGCACAATTGACAAGGAAATTTGGTTATTTCTGTGGTCTACAATTACTTAATATCCATAATTATAATTGACAGCACATACTCAGACATAATAGAATTTTAGAAATTCCATACAATTTTGGAACACATTCATTAAAATATAACCTGAAGAAGGTTGAACGTTATTTCTTATTTGACAATGCTTCCCATGTAACTTAAATGTACAGTAATCCTGTTTACCTCTCTTTTTGGTGCTTCAGGGGCTCTCTGTGCCATTACAAAGTTAGAGGTCAAAAAAGACTTAATTTTGAAGCTGAAATTTGATTTTAGGAAGCCTGTCAGCTATGTAAAAGGTTTAAAATACTTGAGCAAAATAGGATGACAGGTCATCGTAAAGCAATAGTCCTCATTTAACCAAAGTGATAATTAAAAGATTTTTAAAAACAAAAACCTGTGCTCTTTGGTAAACGAGACTCAGTTTTCTAAATCATCAAAGATTTAAAACATCATGAAATGGAATCTTTCTCATCTTCCTTCTTCTTTCTTCTCCCCATTTTCACCGTTTTTTGCAGTTTACTCAAAAGGTGAATGAAAATATTTTAGTATGTCTTTTAATAATACACAAAATTTTTGTTCAAAACAGAAAACCAAATTTTACTTTTGCATTAGTGTATTATCAATAGTAAAACCAAGTTTAATAAAACATCATAAATAAATTTATCAAATCTATCATCTTTTAACCACAAGATTTTCATAAGCTTTTCATTTTACATTTTTCTCAACTTTTTATATTTATCTCATTTTTTCAATTTTTTTGCTTCTTCAATTTGAAACCCTTAAGAAACTAACACAGACAAAACTTTTAACACACTTTTTTATGCCTTTATAACTTTCCTCATCAAATGCATATTTTGCATTAGTTTATATAATCTGTAAACAGAATTGTTTCTCTCACATCTAGTAGTTTTCAACTCTTAGTAACATTCATTTCTAGTAAAAACCCTCAAAAGTAATTTTGAAAGTAATTTTATATCAGTATTTGTAGATAAAAAATTTTATAATTTTTTAGAAAAATAGTTTTTCAAATTTTTCTGAAGTTGGAAGAAATTTCAATTCCATTTCAAAATTCAATTTTCTAAAGTTTGAAGACAGTTCAATTCTTCAAATTATTGTTTATTAACAGATCTAAATATATTTAGCTTTTCTATGCCATATAAAACATGTCAAGATATGTAAACTTAAACTCATGTTTAATAATTAATATTTCAGTATCTTAAAGATGACTCAGACAGTTTATAACTATCTATTACCTATTTTAACATAACATCACTTTAGGATTTTAGATTACTGGAAATAATTTTGGAGCTATCAACTACACTGGTAGCTTCCCTAATGTCTTCCTCAAGTAATTCTAGGTCCCAAGTAGCCACGTGGCATCCAGGAGAACTGTGAAGGTAAGGGCCTGTCTGTGTCCATCAGGACAGCAGTCAAAGCTGGAAAAGACTATACCTTGAGGATCCAACCCCTCCCAAAATAGCCAGGAGGCAAAACAGGGAAAGCTGAGGGAGAAGAGGAGGGATCTGGCTTGATTCTGGCTTGTAGCTGCTGGTCTAGGCACTAAGAACTTGTCTCCAGACCTGATCATAGCCATCTATCCAGACCTCTGAATCCAGAGACTCTAAACCAAAGACATAAGCTCACGGTGAAGTCAAGCAAGTAGATAATTACATTTAACTGAAAATTTTAAAACAATTTCTCTTTTACCAACAATTTGAAAACTAGTTTGATTTACCAAATATCACATACGCATAACACATATAGGCATACAAACACATAGAAGCAGATCCTATATCTCTTGTAAAGGATTTTAATTTGCTAGCTTTTAAATAGTTTTTCTTTTCCACATTCATTCTATCAATATTCTAATTACTGGTTTTATTGCCCTAAGTATTTTTAACTAGGCAACAAATTTGCATTTCTAAAGGGATAACCCATAGATGGAACAAAAAGATTCTATTTCATAAGCACAGAGCTAAGGTTGTAGGCCTAAATATTGTATCATCATTTGTTCAAACCCAGGGGGAAAAATTTGCCCAAAGTAAAGTTCATTTAAGATGGCCAGAAAAGCACCTTAAACAAAGGTATGACTTCTTACGTAAATATAGAAGAATGGTAAGAGTTTCTAATATACAGAGGTAGACATCCTTAAAAATGCAGATTTCCTTTATAGATGTAAATTTATTTTACAAAACAGTTTAAATATAGGCAACTGAATTATAAGAAGATATATTTTAGCTTAATAGGATGTTCTTCTGAACACATTTACTGTTTTTTAGCTAAAATTACTGAGTTCAGGGTAATGAGTCAAGCCCTTTTGTTAAGGAAGAGGGCTAACAAAACATTGTATGCCTGGACTCAGCATGGATAGATCTGAAAAAGAAATCAGCCTATTTTATCTGACAGACTGCCTTATATACATACCTTACATAGGATAGCTTTCTTTCCACTTTTGGGGTGGGATAATAACTATAGCAAAAGTTTAGCAAATTTAATTTTTTTTCAATTAGTCACTTAAGCATTTTATTTGCCTTTTATAAAGTCTTTCAATAAAACTACTAAAATCTTTTTAGAAGCTTCTACATATCAACAGACATCCCTAGATGAGACTTATTTGGGAGCCCTCATTTTCAAATGCACTTCAGTGTGTTGTAGTCATTTGGAACATTCCACTGTAACATATCTTTAGTAAGATATCACCAGTTTAGTAAGAGTTTGCTGCTTCCAGGGCCTAATACTTACATAGGTATAAGCTGGAAGGAACTCAGTTCTTTAAAAATTAAGGATCTCATTTTTACCTCAAATATTGGCTTTGGCTCTCAGGTTTCCTTGATCAACTTAGTCAATGATTTTTTTCCCCCCTACCTAAACGCTCAAGAAAAATGAAACAAAGAGATAGAACACAAAAATCCCTGCAAATTTCTGAAAGCTAAATTTTACACACCCTGCAGTATTGCCATTTACTATTGGTTTATTTTTGACAGTCAGACTTGAGAGGCCTCTAACTGGATCCAAACCATTTAGTTACCAGATCCAATCAAATCCTGGATTGAGTCCAGTTTCTGTCATGATGTCCAAACCCAGTTTGCATCAGAAATTTGTTCAAAGAAACTCAGAGAGCTCAAAACACAAATTCATGGAGCTTTGGAATCCAAAAGAACTTATCATGATCCCCAGCTACTCCAAGAGAGCAACAGGAACAAGGGGCCCGGTGGGTACCTCACTTGGTCACTCAGCACTCCTGTGGGTTATTAAAAGCTCTATTTTTGATCCCACTTCTAATGTCATCTGTTAAAAGAAAATCTTCCACTGAATTAAATTTTTAAAAGTTTAATTGAGCAAAGAACCATTCACGAATTGGGCAGACTAGGAGCCAGAGTAGGCTCAGAGACTCCAGCAGAGTCATGTGGTAGAAAATCTATGAACAGAAAAAGGAAAGTGATGTAAAGAAAATGGAAGTGAAGTACAGAAATAGTTGGATTGGTTTCAGCTCATCATTTGCCTTATTTGAATACAATTTGAACAGTTGACCATCTTTGAGTGGCCAAGTGTAGACTACAGTCTATATATAACTCCATTAAGGTTGTAGTTCTCAATGTACAGAGAAACCTTTAGGCTGAACTTAAAATACGTAAGGATGCAGCTTTAGGCTAAACTCGATTTTAACAAGTTCATCTTAATATTAGATGCTAATAGTTTAAAGGAAGGTTTAAATGAACTTCCATAGTGATGGAAATGTTTATATCTGCCATGCCCAATATAGGAGCCACTAGTCGACATGGGAAATATGGCTGGGTAATGGAGGGGAAGAATTTCTAATTCTAGTTAATTTCAATTTATTAAAATTTAAATAGTTCCATATGGCTAATGGCTACCTTATGAGAGAGAAAAGTTTAGAACTATAAGTCAGAGAACTACACACATCAACATGGATTATGACTTTTTTCAGGAGAAGGAATGGAGTTTTATGTTTCTAACAGCAACCTTGTTTAAAAAAAATACTATTGATATTCCTATTTTACAGGAAGTGAAAACTAAGGCAGAATGGCACTATATTATTTGCTCAGAGACATGGGAAATAATATATTTGGGAAAAAGTACAGAGACATGGGTCTTTAGGTGAGCAGGGGTCAAAACATAGAAGAGAAAGCAAGGAACAAAGATGTCCGTATTCTAATGGCCAGAGCCTGTGAACACATTGCCTTATATGGCAATGGAGATGGTGCAGGTGTGATTAAGTTAACAATGTTGAGTTTGTGGGATTATTCACATGGGTGCAATAGAATCACAAGAATTTTTTTAAACAGAAGACAGCGGCAGAAAGAAAGAATGAAAGAGATGGTATCAAAACAAAGATTCATCCCTATATCGTAAGAAAGATTCATCCTTACATGGTTGGCTTTGAAGATGGGGCCGTGAGGCAAGGAATGTGAGCGGAATCTAGAAGCTGGAAAACACTAGGAAAACGGATTCTTTCCCAGCACCTCCAGAGAAACGCAGCACTATGGACACCTTGGTTTTTGCTGTTACAAAAGTAACAGGAAACTAACAAGGCAACTAGATTAGATGTGAGAAAATGAGTTACAGATTGTTTTAATCAAAAAAAAAAAAAAAGAGGTGCAATTGAACTGATGTTACGGCAGTGGGATTGGAGAGAAAAAATAGACATAAATATGAGGAAATCAGAATCGGCAGAAATAAAATCAAAAGGCAGAGTTTAGAAAAATAAAAAAAAGATGGACCACAAGTCCTGAAGCATGAAGCATTTCTCCTAAGAAAATGCTTCTCAAATATCTTTATATGTGTGACCTCGTATAGCACAATACATTAAGAAAGGAGCTGGGACTCAGAGAAGTCTCTCATCGTCAATTCATGGAGAACTTCAAAATCTCAGAGAACCGCCCACAGTTGGCCCAGCTTACCCGCTGTTGGCTTTATTTTGCATGCCCCATATAAAACAGCAGCTGCTGTCTGCATCAACATTGCTGTATTATGAAAATTGTGGGGGATGTAATTTTTTTTTACATTACTTGGCAACACATTTCTGTCCAGGTGTTTGAGAAACTCAGACCATAATTATGCCAAAGCAAGAGTAGATGAGAAGTTCAGTCAAGGAAACCAGATTGCTTTTTGTCAAGAGAGTCTGTCAAGAGAGATAGCCTGGTATGGTGGAAAGAACGTGCACTTTGTAGAAAATGCTGAATTTGCATACTGATTCTACGACTTAGTTCTGAGATGTTGTACAATAAACTTTTAAGCTCCCTGAATCTTGTTTGTGTCATTTGTTCAGCACAGGTAGAATCACATACAGCTTGTAGGATTGCTGCATGGAATAAATGAGTTGATGAATATAATGTGTTAGCCCACAGTGGATACTCAGTAATTGCAACAGACACAGCAAGGGCACCAAAGGACATGGAAATTGAGTTAGCAGTCATATTTTGCAAGAGTATTGCTTTTCTATCTTAAAAACTGAAAATAGCATTTATTGATTAAACATGTAACCAGACAGCACATATGCAATGGAATAAAACTTATGTCACAAGAAGGCACTATGGACTTGATGTCTGAGACCTGGAAGTAATTATTAATGTCAGGATAATGTATTACTTGGATGTTAAAATTACTCATATGCAGAATTTTTCCCCCTATTTGGAGTATGTATTTGATGTTCATTACTGTGTTGCCTAGACTGGGAGCAACTGGAGGAGAAGAATTTTTGTACAGGATAGAAGGGAGAAAGGCAAGAAGGAAGAAAGGAAGCAGAAAGGGAGGGAGGGAGCAGGGAGGAGAAGGAGGAAGAAGAAAGAAAAGAAAGAAATGAAGGAGGAAAGGAAGGAAGAAAAAAAATTTAGTAGAAAGTCATGAATTTAGAAAGGAAGGGAAATTATAAAAGGTGGAGAGAAGAAAAATCTAATTATTCATCCCACCTCTTTGCTATGCTTGGAATTAACAAATATAAATGCTACTTAATTCGTCCACTCAATTTTCCATGCAATGGAAATTTATTAACAGTTCTTCAGAAGCTGGGGGTATAGAAATAATTTATTTAGTTCTTAATAATAACATTACTATCACTGTTTATGAATGTGCAAACTTAGTTATGGTTAGCTGGTCAGTGACAGACAGCTGGTCTTACCTGTTTGACTCCAAGTTAAGTTTGTTTCCACACAATGCCATCCTAAGAGTAATTGAAGCAATGCACTATAAATGTGTATGTGTGCGTGTGTGCGTGTGTGTGCATGTGTATGTGTGTGTGGGAGAGAGACAGAGAGAGGAATTTTGAAAGTTCGCCCATTGTTTGAACAATATAAAAAAGGCATACGGCCATTTTTTAGAGTACTTGGAATACTGGCTATCATTTCTGCTCTTCTTAGGGTAAGATAATCACAAGGAGATTAACTAGTATTATAGCACTGTACATAGTAGGTACTCAAAAAATATATGTTTAATTACATATGTAATTATATAACATTTAATATTTTGTAAATGCAAAATATACTGCTCAAATCCAAATGCTTGCCCACTTCCTGAATAATATACAGCTGCAGAATACTGCAATGTATTACACACATATCCAAGGAGCACACACTCTGTATTAGTAACTATACTGTGTGAACCTAATACAAAAATTAAAAGACCCAGAACCTAATCTGTAGCTCACAAAGGCTGGGAGACAGGGTGAGAAAGAGGCAATGGCAGACAGATTTGTAGCTGATTTTAATACAAGATAGTATCAACAAAATTAGTATGACAGATTTTTTTTTTCTTAAGGGAGAAATAACAGATAATTAATTTTTGAGGGGCAGTCAAAAACTAGGAAGAGGAGTCAGGAGAAACTTCACAGTACAGGCAAAATTGGCAACTGGATTCAGGGAATGACAAAATGCTCCTTGTGTTCAGAAGGCAGCCCTAATTGAGGAGAAATGGTTAGAGAGAAAGTGAGCCAGGGAATCTGGGTCTTGATTTTGAATAACATTTTATGCAGTGCTAAGGAATATGGATTTCTTTCTGCCATGGAGGCAATGAGGATCCCTTGAATACTATAAATGATGGTGTGACATGAACAATTCATACGCTGCTGGCCGCTTCCAGTTGAAATGTGGTGGACTGAAACATTTGCTTAGCTTCTTCCTTAAAACCCTAATAGAATAATAATAAGAGATTTTTTTTTTTTACAAAGAAGGAATCAACACACAAGGTTAAAGAGGGTGGCAGAAGAGCAACATTGACAATATTTTGGACATTGGGAAGCAGATGGGCTGTAGTAACTGACCCACTGGAATACACCTAACTGAATACCTGCTCCTTAGTGGGAGATCTGCACCCACTGACTTCCATCAGTGGGAGAGCCAAGAACTGGCTGGTTTATATAACAACCCTCCTTACAACACAAATTGGGATGGTGTCAGGACAAAAATAGGACAATTGTTTTAAAGTCCTATCATAAAGGCATTAGATCCTTGAGCTCTTTCTAGTGCCACATAGTCAAGCCAGTAGCTCTCCCCATTCTTACAGAGGCAGGAGCTTTCTTCTTTGGAGACAATATGCACAAACTTCTGTACTGAGGTACACCAGATATAGTTGTGGGTGAGACAGAATTTAAATCAATGAAATTTAAGTGAATCTTTCATAGAGATTTGGTCACTGGACAAAATCTAAAGTATAGTGTAGAATCTATACTAAGATTCTAGAACAGTCATTAATACCTATAACATCCAGTCTGAAAAATAAAAATGTTCTAAGTATATGACCAGCCAACTTATGCATCCCAATCAAACAAAACAAAATAAAACAAAAACAAGCAAAAGAAGCCCAATAGCCCAACAGCCTGTTCAATCTACAGCCAAGATTGCAACAGAGAAAAGCCATCATGCACAGAGCTTCCAACAGCTGTTTACTGGCCAACTCCCAAAGCTGAGCAGGCAAACAAAAATCTCTAGACATTTGTGAAAGCCTCTGTATAAAGATGTTTCAAGGTCCCCAAATTCTGCTATTTTCTTCTTCCATAGAAATAGAACTTAAATTTGTAGATGCTTGCCTTGGCAGCCAGCAATAACTCTGTGCTAATTGCAATGTGTATAACAGTGACTTATAAAACATCTATCTCACTGGCTTCAAAGGAAACTCTGACTCTGGAATTTCTCTCATTTCCTCTTTCTGCAAGATGGTACACCTGGGGCATAAGACAGCTTCCACAGTGCAGATGAGGACAAAAACTCTAGGTGATAGCAGAGCAAAACAATGGAAGGAACCTGGGTCTCTGAGTGACTGCTTGGAACAAAGCTATGCCGCTAACTTTGGCTTCTCACTCCAGGACTATTCTCTGTATTCTATGCGCCTTAGGCCATAGTAATTTGGAGATTTGTGTTTTAGCAGCTGATCTTTTACCTTTGATAGCATAGCCTCAAATATAAAATAAAGAGAATCAACCCAATTTTTTAAAAAAAGTCTTAAAAAGTAGAGACTACAACGATTGGAGAACAATAAAGCATAACAAAATACTAGCTGCAATATCCAAAGAAGATAGGAAATGATACTGAAAAAAAGAATATTTGGGGAATGTTTAACGCTATTAGAAATAAATCAAACATATGAAAATTAAAATAATAAATTTCAAGAATTTTTTAAAATTACAGTACTCCACTCACAAAAATGGGACTGGAAGACAAAACTTAAGAAGTATCTCAGAAAGTATGACAAGGAAGCACAATTACAAAAATTATTGAGGGAAGAAAATAAAATGAGAAGACTAGTATAAGAAGTCTAATATCCAAATAAAGGGAGTACTGAGAGGAAAAAAGAGAGAAAAAGAAAGGAGAGAAAATCATCAGAGAAATGATCATTCAAAAGTGAAGCATGAGTGTTTTCAGATTAAGGGGCCCACTTGGTGTCTAGCACAGCACACCAAATCATGTTATTGTAATGAAATGCCACCTGCTTCCAGGGAGAGAAGACAGAAAGAAGAAGACAAGTTTCCTTTGCAAAGACTCAAGAATTACATGCAAAGTGAATTTTTTATTGCATCTCTGCAGGCTAAAAGAGAATGAAGGGATATATTCACAGGTCTAAGAAAATTGATTTCCTATCTGGATCTATACTGTGGCAAGCAACAAATGCAGTGTAAGGGGAGAATTAAAAGCTCTGCCACTATTTAAAACCTCACAATTACCTTCCATGTACTTTCTCTTAAGAAGTTATATGTAGGAGATTGGTTAGGGTAGGGGGGAAATTGTAGGAAAGATGCAAACCTTCTTGAGAGGCTGGAAGGTTTTGCAAAAGCTCTGGGGCCTAATCCTCTTACCTTGAGCTAATAATGAAGAGCAGATAACAAGGGACTGTAGAGGAGTTTATCTAAATAGCTTGTTTACTCATGTTGTCCTGAAACTGACCTTTGATCAATCACACACAGGACTGCTCTCTACTGGGTAGAGGGAAAATGTTAATTACCCACAAGTGGTGTTTGCTCTAGGCCTTTGTCATTAAATATGTACTAAATAAATGTGAACATCACTGGATTATTGGGGCTGCTGCTGACTCTGGCAGGAGTCCCCTAGCCAAGGTGACAGGCAAGCCTGTGCCAGTGTACTCCACTCATCTATCACTTGGCCTGAGTCTGTGGACAGACTTGGCAGTTTCAAGAGGAATTTGTCCATCAAAACAAGAAAGTAAACTAAGAAAGAAAAATATATGGGGTAAGTCAGGAAAAAGGAGAGAGATGTGGATGGGAAGGAAATCTTAAAGAGGATAGCAAAAGAAAGCCTCTTGACAATAGTATTGAAGTAGTTCTGGTTGGAAGAAGTCAGAAAACATGAGGTAAAACTTCTTCCAGGAGATCTAAGAGAGTCCTTCATGTGTCCAACTCTACAGAGAAGATGTTCACATGAACGAGGGAGAGCTGAATGGTAAGGACTTAGAAAGCTACACATGTTATAAAAGAAAACATTTTATAACTTCAGAGAAACTTAAAACACTGCTTAGGAAAGGAATCTTATTAACTGCCTTGCTTTGCTTTGAATAACATTTAAATAGTAATAGTGATATAAGCACTATTCATCGAAGCAAATTATAGTATATAGGAATCAGATGAAATGAGAAGGATGTGTTGTGTGTGTGTTGTAAGAGTTTGGAGGGGACACTGATGAGTAGGGAACATGTCTAAACTTCATGTGCTTTAGTGGAAGTCAACAGATAATGAATAATGCTGACAGGCAGCAGTAATCTTAACAATATGATTAAAATATGTGAAAGTGATACTAAAAAATCAGAAAAGAATTGAAAGTGATTGTTTTTAGGAACAAGAAATAGATTGAATGAGGTAAGATAGAAAAATAACTGTTTCTGCTGTTGTTGACTAATTCTTGAAAACAAAGTTTGTGAAGATTTATAAATGCAATATTTTGAATGCATGTTAAGTATACAAAAAATTAAACTCTGGCAGAACTGCTGGGAAAATGGAAAGGAAAGGAACTCCTGAGAAGCAGGGTAGTAATGTAGGTTTTGATTCAGTATATGCTGAAGGTGAAGGTGAAGGTCTGGTGTTGCAAGATCTGCATTTGTCACATTACTTACTCAAGAAATTTCAAGTACCCCATTTGAATATGCAAAAAGATTTCTTTCTAAAGTGGAATAAACAGGGAGTTGTTGAAACAAGAAAATACCAATAACTCGAATTTGTATGCCATTTTTCATTCATTCCAAACACTTTTCAATAAGGATTTTCATTTAATTCCTACTGCATCCCTGTGAGTCTGGCAGGGCAGAAATGATTGCAAACGTTTTACATTTTAGCAATTTGTGGATGAGACAGCTGAAGACATCATAAAGTTGGGAAATACAGAACAGGCCAGTATTATTACCACAATTATTATTATTAATTATTATTATTATTATTATTTTGAGACAGAGTCTCAGTCTGTCACCCAGAGTGGAATGCAGTAGCATGGTCTCGGCTCACTGCAACCTCTGCCTCTAGGTTCAAGCAATTCTCCTGCCTCAGCCTCCCAAGTAACTTGGACTACAGGCACACACCACTATGTCTGGAGTGTATTTTTAGTAGAGATGGGGTTTCACCATGTTAGCCAGGCTGATCTTGAACTCATGACCTTGTGATCCACCTTCCTCAGCCTCTCAAAGTGTTGGGATTACAGATGTGAGCCACTGTGCCCAGCCAGTACCACAATTATTAAAGATTCTCTGTTCACTGAGTTTCCTTTAAATATAAAATTATTATTTTTGAAGCTTTTTATTCCTTTTGCACTATGGGATTAATATATTTCTTACATTTGAGATGCTCTCAAGTTAATACAATAAAGAATGAGAAATACAGAGAGGTTTAATATTTTTACTGCACTTTCAGATGATTTATCTCACTTCATTTAAAAGCTTCTCATTAATAGACAAAATTCATCGTTTGAGTGCAAGGCAAAACTATTGACTCCATTACATATTCTTTTGTGCTAGCTTTCTTTTTGCTTCATGTTAAGCTGAGATACCTTGTGGCCTATTTAATTAAGGAATTAAACTCTATTTGCATAGGAGTTTTCAGCAGCGTTTCAGCACAAAGTAGACGTGCAGACTGTCTCTATTGTCATTATTTATCTTCTAGGTTATTAAAAGCATGTGCCATGTAGGAAGGTCTCCATTGAAATGGTCATGGGCAACCCAGCCAGCAACAAATCAAAGGTGAACATGTAAAGCCTCTGAAATGCTTCAAGAGAGATTTCAAAACCTGTCATTGGTAGACTGAGAGTCTGGAATACATAGCTATGGGTTCATAGGAAAACTTGAAATTAAATAAATAGTTGAAAGGAAGTTTCTCATTTAGTTACTGAGTGAGAAGTAGGTATGATAAACCATGGCTGTAGAATGGGAGACTGCATAACTTTGAAGTTAAGATTCTGGCTTTTGTTGTCAGACTGGACTGGCTTTGAATCCTGGCCTGCATCCTCCTAGCTGGTAGCCTTGGGAGCATCACTTTGTCTCTCTGAATCTGGGCTTCCTCACTTATAAGACAGAATTATAATCATCAATTCCTGAGTTATTAAACAATTCAACAAGATGATGTGTAGAAAGAAGTCCGTAGTATCTGGCAGTCTAGACGCTCAGTGATAGGTATGAATGATAAGTAATTGATATGCATAAATAAAATAATATATTATGAACAAATAATTAAATGAATACTTAAAGATGTTGGAATAATAATGTTAGAAATAGCAATAGCTGCAGTAGCAGAATAGAAATAACATTCCTTATAAAGAGCATGGTAATGTATTTCCCACCTGACATATGTTACAAAGAAGCATCCCATGACCTCTCTAAGCAGTTAAACACTGCCTCTTCTGTACAATAAGGCAATGGATAATAATGTCTTCATACTGACACTGTAGGACTTATCACATTAACACACCTATGTATACACTATAGTTATTTATGAATGTATGAAATTATACATGTACCGTAACTATGTATACACCATAATCATATGTTCCTCATTCTTCCAGAAAGCAGAGATTGAGTTGCCTCCATGTTTGAATTTCCAGAACTTTGAAAAATTCCTAACATCTAGAAGACACTAATATTTATTAATGAATGAATGAATTGATATATGGTAGGCTTTCTTTTTCTTTTCGTTTCTTTTTTTTTTGAGATGGGGTTTCGCTCTTACTGCCCAGGCTGAAGTGCAATGGTGCGATCTTGGCTCACTGCAGCCTCCACCTCCCGGGTTCAAGTGATTCTTTTGCCTCAGCCTCTTGAGTAGCTGAGATTACAGGCATGCATCACCATGTCCAGCTAATTCTATATTTTTAGTGGAGATGGGATTTCTCCACGTTGGTTAGGCTGGTCTCAAACCTCACGTGATCTGCTCTCCTTGGCCTCCCAGAGTGCTGAGATTACAGGTGTGAGTTATTGCACCTGGCTGGTAGGCTTTCTTACAATCTGTCTTTCATTTAATGTGTATTAAATGAATGCAGAACTTTGAGAGGATAAGTCAATATTCAACATATTGGATGGAAAATAACCGTATGATGTTGATGTCAGGTGATCCATTTCCATTCTTACAAGTTTGATAGTGACTTGTTGATCATTTTAGATAAAATCAAGAAAATATAAAAATTATCTTAACTCAAATATTTTAGAGCAGTGAGATGGAACACTGTTCTACTAGTGGGAGTGTGATATGACTGAGGGATTCTCACGACACATTATCTACATTGCTTTTTTATTTCTGGGCTGCAAAACCATGTGTTCCCTTATGACAGGACCTCAAATTTGGCCATTTGGATTAGAGTTGGTACAATGTCCAACTTTTTGATTGTATTTTCACCTCCTTAAAGCAAGATTCTGGCTCTTTGTCTTTATTGCAAATTGATTAACTCATTTATTGCCTTGTGCCTAGAATACAGCATATATAAGAATAGCCCATAAATAAATTATTTGAACGTATGCTTGTGTTTTAATTCTTGATTATTGATTTACTTTTTATAGAAGCAGGTACAATTTATGCTGCACTTTAGGGTAATGTAATAAAGCCAAGAAGATCCTACAGAAAACAGTTAAGCTTTTTGGTCATTAAAATGTAGCCAATTTGACATGTCCCTATGATCACTAAAGCAATCTGAATTTTCACTTACAGCTATAGACAGGACCCTGCTAGAATTTAAATGCATCGTAATTTAGTTTTTTTTCTCCACGAGCCAGAGATTTAGCTTTAATTCAGAGAGTTTATAAAGGGGTGTAAGCGGGAAAATACTAAGCAGGGGTAATAAAAGTGGGGAAAACGGAGAACAAAAGGAATAAGCAAGGAGAGGAAAAGGCAAGATGGGAGAGAAACAGTGGGAGAGGGAAGAGGGAAAAGGAGGAAACGGAGGAATTAGCGAGGGGACAAGAGGCAGTAAAGAAGAGGGCGAAGAGGAAGGCAAGAAGGGAGGAAGAACTATCCTTGTAGTATCTTATTTAGGAATCAAATGGGAGGCAAGTTTGTGCAACCCAGTTCCCAGCTTGATTTTTCCCTTTGGCTTAGTGAGTTTAGAAGTCATATGTGAAAGGCATATAAATCTTGGGCTCCCAAACTCACTTTTATTTGTGTGTGTGTGTGTGTGTGTGTGTGTGTGTGTGTGAGTTTGGGAAAGAGTTATTCCTATATTAATGGATGATAATAATTATAAACTACAGTATATATCAGCAACTTAAAATGTCTGAAGTAACTACAATGAGTATATTTTGTACTATAAGTAAAAAGTTTTACATTTATTATATTATTAATTCTCCATACAAACACCTCAAGAAATGTGTGCATTTTTAAATTTTGTAAATGGGGTAACTGAGGCTCAGCGAGTTTATGTGACTTATCCAGCAATAGTACTTAAATATCCAGTTGTCAGTTGGGCGCCATGGGTCACACCTGTAATCCCAACACTTTGTAGGTCGAGGCTGGAGAATTGCTTGAGCCCAGAAGTTCAAGACCAGCCTGGCAACATAGTGAGATTCTGTCTCTACAAAAAATAAAAATAATAAAATGATCTGGGTATGCTGGTGCACACCTGTAGTCCCAGCCACTAGAGAGGCTGAGGTGGGAAAATTGCTTGAGCCCAGGCAGTGGAGGCTGCAGTGAGTTATAACAGCATCGCTGTGCTCCAGCCTGGGTGACAGAGCAAGACCTTGTCTCAAAAAAATGAATGAATGAATAAATAAATACACATCCTGTTTTTTGATTCTTAAGCTTATGTTAATGTTTTGTTGGTTTGCTTTTTTCTTCAATTCTCTTTTGTCCTGTATAACTGGTGGATAATAAAAGCCTTGAGACCCATAGATACTGCTTTATATATCTTCTCTCACTTCTTAATCTCATCTCTTCCCATCTTTAAACAAAATAAAGGAAGAGAAATGGAGGAGGAGGACAGGAGGAAGGGCAGGGGAAAGCAATCGTATTTGCAGATGTGACATTATTCAGTTGAAGTTTATCTGCTTCACTTTTGCCTAATTGCCTCTCCCAGTGGTGTTACAGCAACGGAGATTAAAAATGAATTAAGTAGGAGGAGAAAGAGGAGAAAAAGGAAAAGGAAGTGAATGAGAATTAAGATTTAAATACAATATCAAATACTTAATAACTCAGAATTAATGTCTTTTTTGTATCGTTATGTAATGATTGTACATACTTTCGGAGTACATTTGATATTTTGATAACTGTATACCATGTGGGTGCAGTTGAATGCAATGAACGGTTGCAAATCAGGGTAACTGGAATAGCCATCAGTTTTTTTTTTTCTTGATTAGTCTTTTGAGATGTCATTTAGATCTCCAAATAGTTGCCACATTATGGACACAAACTGAAGATCTTGTAGGAATACAGCATTCAAAGAAAAGAAAAAAAGAAGGGAAGAAAGAAAAAGAAAGAGAGAAAGAAAGAGAAAGAAAGAGAGAGAGAGAGGGAGGGAGGGAGGGAGGAAGGAATGGAGGGAGGGAGGGAAGGAGGGAAGGAAGGAGAGAGAAATCTTTGACTGAAGTAAAGTTGAAATTTGTGACACAAAAATAAGGTCACTGGGTTGACCTAGATATAAAGGTTGCTTCCAGTGATACACTGTGCTTGGCTGTTTTTTGTTTATCACAACTTTTAAAATACCATAAGCTTCTTAAGTGCAGAAAACGTCACTTACCATCCTTAAAGAGTGTGTAGTACACTCGCTGTACCTAGCATTGGTGGAGAGTGAATCCTATGTCTCTGCAAGTCTGCCATCTAGGAAATTCAGGGGACTGCTGCTTGGGTGACTTGCCTTTCCATCTACAAGACTCAAGTTTCAATGCTTACTCTTATTCTGTGAATAGAAGTTGAGTTTACCCCAACTGCATTTTTGAATAATTTTTCTCTGCACCCACTGAGATAAAGCTAGAATGCTCAGCTCCCAAGGTGAAATTATCTGGAAGAATTTCAAGGTGACAATGCTTTCACATTTGAAGAGTAGAATATGTAGAAATATTATAAAGTCTGAGTGAACCCTAGGGGTTGAATCAGGCATCAGTATAGGGCCAGGGATCCGAGGCTATCATTTCATTTAAAATTAGATGATTATTTCTAAATGCAAATTGGAACTGGTCTACCCAGAAGCTGATTTGGCAGGAGGAAAACAATGTGATCCTGTCTCAAATATTTAAGACTGTGAGGGATGAGAGATGAATTGGACATGGCATAATAATTTTATTTAGGAAAGGTTGCAGAATGTCGAGGCAAGTCTGATCTTGTTAAATTTTCCCTGTGTCATTCTCCAGCTGATGATTTTCCTCATTAAAATAATCACTGTGACTATCTATCTGTTTTCTCCTGATGTTCTAAATTTTGGTCACTTGAACTCTGTAGAGAAAGATATTTAGAAACTTCAGCTATGTTTTTTAAGCAACTTGAGATCTCATTCATTTGGTGACTTGCAGGTTTAACCTTATTCTAGTTCTGAATGCTTACAAGTATGTTTACTCATATATTTACAATATATTTACAAATATCATGCAAGCATTATATTCATTCAAAACATGTTATTATTTAAAATTACGTGATGATGCCTTAAAAAACAAACAAATGTAAAGCCCACCTGAAATATACAGAATCCACCTTGTGTCGATTCTGATACCCTGTTAACCATGTTTGCCTGCCTGCAGAAAATCTGGCAAACACTCAAGGGATGGGGTTGCAGGGGGCAGAAAGGAAATAGCTGATGTCATGCAAAGAAAAAACCATTTATTTGGTGATAGCCTGGGAGTTTCATCTCTAGGACATCCTCAGGGTACATTCTTAGAGAGAGAGACAAAAAAAAGCACAATCCCAGTACATACATAGTACATACTGTCTATTCTTTGAAGCCTCCCAAAGACATTCACAGTGGAAATTTCATTTCAGTTTGTCATTATCGGATAGATAGTTTATTCATTCTTACATAGAACACTAGGGATTTTTTTGTGGGGGAGGTAAGGATGACTTGGATGTTGATAAAATAATTTAAGTAGAAAAGAAGAGGATCTATTTTCTTCTTTTCTTTCAGTGGCTTTCATACTGAGTTTTCTTGTAATATTTTGAGGGTATATTAGGGTTATCTAGAGAAACGGAATAAATATATATTCTTCATTGTGTAAGTTTCAGTCCGAGGATGTGAGAAGACTGATCAAGCAGGCAAGCAGAGAGAGGTAATTCAACCTTCCTTTGCCTTTTTGTTCTGTTTGGGCCATTGCTCCTCGATGGGTTGGATGATGCCCGGCTACATTGGAGAAGGCCATCTGCTTTACTCAGTCCACCAGTCAAATGTTAATCTCCTCTAGAAACGCTCTCACTGACACATCTAGAAATAATGTTTAACCAGATACTTGGGCATCTCATGGTCCAGTCAAGTTATCACACAAAATTAATGGGCACAGAGGATTTAGAAGGAATTCTTTGACACCTAATTTTAAATTTAATCTTAGCTTTCTTCCCAGGAAGTATGAGGAACTCATTAGATACCACAGGGCATCAGTAGAAAAGAAGAAACCCTTCAACTCCATCTACACTACAGATTAGTATTTCTTAACCTTTTCCTTCTTATTTTTAATAGTAAGATGCGGGCCAGTGTTCTGTATGTGATAACTAGAGTTATAAACATTGCCAGTGAAGATCGAGGGTCCAGAGGAAATAGAAAAGTTGTGGTCACCCCATTCTTATCCTGTTGAGGAATGCATATGGGAGTACAACTGAATAAGATGCTGCTAAAATAAATTACATTTTAGAGTGATTAAATGTTTAACAACAGAATGGTTACTATTATTAGAAAAGCATTAATTTAGCCACACCTCATAATTTATCATAACACAAACCTGTCTTGACACTGGGGCTGAGAATCACTCTTAATTTTTATAAATTCAGGGTCCATTGCAGACACAGTCAGTGTAAATAGAAGTTAAGCACCACGGGTTGGCATCAGGTTTCAGAACTACAAGGATCAGGACTTCACACCTCCCAAATGCATACCCTCTAGTGCTTTACTGGATATCACTCTGTTGCAGACAGATCTTCAGGCTATTGTGTACTCCATTAGAAAATCTTCAAAGGCGTACCTACTAGCACCAGCTTACTGAATTTGGCAAGTTATTTAAACATTCATAGCCACAGTTTCACATTCTGAAAGTGAGGCGCTTGTGTCTTCTAGAGAAGGATCTGTTAGCAGTAAAAGAAATCATCCATCGCATGGTCTTCAGCACGGTTAGCTCTAGTATTGACCTAGCCATGTTTTAATAAATATTTATACCTGGTCATAATGTATATGATATGATCAATGAGAAATAATATTAAGGAATTAGACCAGGATTCTAGAAGAGAAATAACTAAGTAGTGCTCAGCACCTTTTACCTGCTAACACTAACCTGAGCTTGCTTTACCCAGGTCATCAATTTGAGTACTCACTATAACTCTCTCCAAAATACTTGGTTGTTCCTGTGTTACAGAGAAGACACAGAGACTGAAAGAGGTGAAACAACAGACTAAGATTGTGGCAGAAGAGGGATTTGAACCCAGATTTGTCCCATTTCAAAGATTATACTCTTGTCACACTGCAAATAAATGAAGCAGCTTCAGCTTGACTATTCCAAGGGAACTTCTGGAAATATGTAGAGGGTCTGCTGTTGGGAACTGAATGCTTCCTTCCGTAATTCATATATTGGGACCTTAACCCCCAACATGATAGTATTAGGAGGGTGGAGCCTTCGGGAGGTAATTAGGTCTTGAGGGTGGAACCCTCATGAATGGGGTTAATGTCCTTACTAGAAGAGACATGACAGAGATGATTTTTCTCTAGACCAAGTGTGAAGGTTAATTTTAAGCATCAGCTTCTCTGGATCAAGGAATGTCTAGAGAACTGGTAAGACGTTATTTCTGGGTGTGTCTTTGAGAGTGTTTGCAGAGGAGATTGGCCTGTTACTCAGTTGAATGAGTGGAAAAGATTCACTTTCAAGGTGGGCAGGCACCATCCAAAGGGCTGGAGGCTGCAGTAGAACAAAAAAGGCAGGAGAAAGGCGATTTCCTCCCTCCTTCCTGGAGCTGCAACACTCTTTTCCTTTTTTGTTCTTCCTGCCCTGGGATCTCAGAACTCTAGGCTCTCTGACCTTTGGGCTCCAATACTTACCCCAGTGGTCCTGGGTTCCCAGGCTTTGGGACTTGCACTGAGAGTTACACCATCAGCTTCCCTGGTTCTGAGGCTTTGAACTTGGACTGAACTATACTGTCAGCATCCAGTGTTGCCAGAGTGCAGACAACCTGTTGTGGGACTTCTCAGCTTCCATAATCATGTGAGCCAATTCCCCTAATGTATGTGGAGAACCCTGACGAATACATCATATGAAGATACAATGAGAAGACAGTTGTCTGCAAACCAGGAAGACAGCACTTACCAGATCCCAGATCTGCTCATGTCTTGATCTTGGACTTCCAGTCTCTACAACTGTGAGAAATAAAGGATTGTTGCTTAAGTCACCCAGCATTATGTATTCTGTTATAACAGGCCTAACTGACTAAGACAGCTGACCTAAGAAAGGGGTTGTTATTATTTTTTGCACTGTAATCACATTAGTGGAAAATAACAAAAAACTGTCTTATGTCACAGAAGAGGATTTAAATTGCATTCTTAGTGGAATATGGATTTTTTAAACTGCCTAATCTTTGAAAAGAAGGTGCTAAAAAACAAGCCTCCAGTGCACACAGAAATTGCATTAAAGCTGCGAATCAGAGTGCTGGTCAATACTGGCGCCAGGAGGCCCCCAGCACACCAGAGTTGACTTAAAATAGTTCACGTAAATCCACAGGCCATGTTAATGGAGGATTTTGAGCATATCCCCTGGGAGAAGGCAACTTTTAAGTCCTCCCCAATCCCTGAATCTGTAAAGGACCTTGATTAAGTGTGAGTAAAGTAGGGGTATGACTGTTAATGAAACATAAACAAAGCAACTGTTTTTATTCTCTTGTAGGAAGTCGTGTTTAGACTGACAAGCTCAAATCCCAACCCTGACCCTGGCTCTCCCCTTACTAAAGGCTCAAGAAATGAAAAGATGTCTTTGTTGACATTTCCATTTCTAGTCCCTCCTCAGCAGCTGGTTCAAGAAGGAAATGAGGGATAGTGTGCACACCTAGTGTAAACACTCTGGTTCCTGTGAATTCCTAGGGCTGGGAGTTAATATATTTCTAACTTCAAAGTAGACTTAGTCACCATATTTCAAATGATCCACATTGCAGTTCCCATAAAAACTCCATCTCGTTTGCTCTTTATCTCTTCTCTCATTACCTTCCTGTAGTATATTTTAACTACATACATGATTTAAGGAACATTTCTGATCAATACTGTTTTCCGTCTAGGGAGTTTGTCAAGTGGATTGAGAGTCACATTTATTCCACAAAAGTAATTGAGAGGGAGTGGAGAGCACCATAGATTTTTCTCTTTCTCATTCCATGCTCTGGGTATTATATAGCAATAAGATACTGCTCAGTTAGTTTTGATCAAATCACATAAAATCTTCCATGCTACATTTTAGAATTCAGAAATGCTTTTAATTTTTAATGTGCTTAGGAAAGTTTCTGCAGTTTAACTATTTTGTATTTTTGATTTCGTGTTTTTAATTTTACTGCTTTGTGAATATTAATTAAAATCATTCAGTCTTTTTACAAATAAAAATTAGAAAAAGGCCAAACGTGCTGGCATAAAGACTAGAAGGCATCCCTTTGTATGTTATGAGAAATTGCTAATTTCCATAAGAAATTTAACTATTTTCTCCATAGTCATCCAGAGAGATTGAAACTCGGTGAAGTACAGTTCATTTAGACAATCTTGTTATTGTGTTAATAATTAGATTTAAACTAACACAAAACAAGGTCATAGCTTTTAACTTACTGATGTGAAATTTAATTTTTCTTTTGGAAAGCTATCATATTCAAGATCCAAGTCTAAATACCTCTGTGACAGGAAAATTAAAGACATGGAATACTGCCACTATTTTCTTCTTAGTTCTTAAAAGGCCACTATAATTCAGAAAGCATCCACTTTATATTCAAGTACAATGCTAATGGCTTATAGTTTCAGAGATTAAGAATGGTTAGGAAAAATATTACTCCCAGTTCTCCATTTGTACGTCAAAGGAGACAGGAAAATAAATTTATTCTAAAATAAGCAAACTTACTTTCATCTTTTCTCCATATGCCTTAGTCTTGTAACATTTGCATTAAACTGAAGAACGCTGTGTCACCAAATTGCTTACAGCTTAAAACATTAAAATAGTCTCTTTGGACTCACAAAAGACTGCAAAGTGTAAAATGCTTATTTATCACTCTTACAATGCAGCATAAAAATTAACATGAAACAACTTGGTGGAGGAAGGAAGACAGGGCTGGGTTTGGATCTACCTCTTCTCTTTACATCTACTGCCCGATGATGTCATCCAGCTTCATGGCTCTAAATGCCATCTATATGATGACAACCCTTGAATTAATATCTGCAGCCCAGACCTTTTCCTTGAACTCCAGACTCATATATCCAGCTGCCTACTCGACATCACCACTTGGATAACTAATAGGCATATCAAATTTAAACTGATTTCACCCCTTAAACTTGCTCCTCCCGCAGCTTTTTCCATCTCAGTGAGTGGGAACTCTAGCTCTCCAGTTGCTCAGATCAAAAATCTTGAGGGCTTCTTTTGTTCACTTTCTTCCTTCTCTCATTCCCCACATGGAATTTAGCAGCAAATCCTGATGGTTGTATTTGAAGAGTAAATTCAAAACCCATCAACATCTCACCACCACCACTGCTACTACCTTGGTCCACACTTCCATCATCACCTCTGTGTGTTACTGCAAAACCATCTAGGTGCTGGGCTTCCCTACTTGCCCCCAGGGTCTATTCTCAACGAGAGAGCTAATGTGCTTCTCTTAAATCAGGTCAGTCAAAACTTCCTAATGGCTTTGCCGTGTAATCTAGAGAAAACAAGAAAGTTTTTTCAGCAGTCTGCAAGGCTCCATACAGTTGAATCTCTTCCAGATCTTTCCTTTTCAACCACTCTGGCTTCTTTGTTGGTCTTGTAAATGCTGAATGTATCTAGTAAAGTACCTTTCAGCTCATCACCTGGCAAAGAGTAGATGACTAGTGAATGTTTGTTTGAGTGAATGAATATCAGAAAAGTGTCAGATGTCAGAAAAGTGTTTAGAATATTTTAGTTATTCTTAGGCTGCTTATGTGCTGTTGATTGACAATCATTACTTTGAATATTTCTGATATTATACAGATAGATTTTTTTTTTTTTTTGAGACAGAGTCTCACTTTGTTGTCCAGGCTGGAGTACCATGGCATGATCTCGGCTCGCTGCAAAGTCTACCTTCTGGGTTCAAGCAATTCTCCTGCCTCAGCCTCCCAAGTAGCTGGGATTACAGACATGCACTACCACACTCAGCTAAATTTTGTATTTTTAGTAGAGACAGGATTTCACCATGTTGGCTAGGCTGGTCTTGACCTCCTGACATCAATTGATCTGCCTGCGTCGGTCTCCCAAAGTGCTGGGATCGTAGATGTGAGCCACTGTGCCTGGCCCAGATAGAATTTTATGATACTTTCAATCAATATTTATTTAGTGACTACCATGCACCAGGGATTATATGTACTGGCCTGTAGGAATACAAAGTTATATTCTATATGCTTTGAATAGGAAATAGTAATCTTATGTCTGCCTTCTATTTGTTCCTTCTTCATGCATGATACACAGATTAAGTGCTTGCTGTGTAATTGATTATGAGCGTAGCACCAACTTGTGCAGAGTAGAGGTGGCTATCAGAAGCTCATGGCTTATTTTGGGTACCTGAGCTTGATTTGTTTGTTCTTCAGTTCGACATGATTACCAACATTAATACTGGCAGTTATGGTTGGGAGAGCATTGTGCAAAGACAAATATTTCCATTTTCCCTTGGAAAATCAGCAGGCCTGGCTGTATTGGGCCAGCCTTACAGCTTTCTGTTGCATATGATTGGCAAAGGGGCTTGCAGCACAAGAGGAAAGAAACATTATGAAATAGCAATTTTTCATTAGAATAGCTATTTCTTTTTTTAAATTTAGAAAGCTTCACATAATCTATTTCATGGTATATCAAAGACATTTTTGAAGGGATAAGTGGTGTCATCTCCAGTTTTACAACTAAAGGAGCTAGTCTGAATGAGTTTAACAATTTGTTTTAATGACTCAGCTTGTAAAAAGTCTTCACGTTTTCCTTCTTGTCCTTGTCCCCCTTCTCCTCTTCCTCCTCTTCCTTCTTCATAATGTTACGTTTATTGAGCATTGACTAAGGGCCAAACACTATCTCAGGTTTCTTTGATGTGTAGACGCACTTCACATTCCCAGTAACTCTGAGAAAGGCACTAATATTATTCTCATTTTCTGACGAAAAAAAAAATGAGTGACTGGGAAGAGAAGTAACTTGCTCAACGTTTCAAAGTCAGTGGTGACATAGCCAGAATTTAAATACAGTCACGTAGAGAACCCAAGTTTTAACATCTGCATTATAGTGCCATGGTCAACCAGGAGTAAAGTGTAGGATTGCCTAATTCAAAGATATCATATTTTCACTCACTATTAACTGCGGAGGGCATAGAGTCAGTTGGGGAGCTAAATGTGTATTCCCATGAACATTAGTGGAGTAAAAAGGCTCATGAGGCCATGGAGAAAAACCTAGTATCTTTCCCCAGCTTCTGAATCACCATGAGGCCTTTCTACCCAGGCCTTCATCATGTGTCGCCCATGCAATCTGCATCGGGAGAGTATTCCAGGACAGATAAAATGAAGTATCTCATTCAATTAAAGTGCTTGTTTTTTTTTTCACTTTTGAATGCCCAGAGCCTACAATGATGCCTGGAAACTGCTAATAGAATGATTTCTGCACTGTCTTGTAAATTGACTTACTCTTCAAAAACTTTCCCAAATTTTGTGGTTTGACCAAATTAAATGCCATTAAAAGTAAACACAAAAGAATAAGTGAGCGTCATAGTCAAAGTAAAGAAAAAATTAGTGTTCATTGACGATGGCTTCTCATCCCTCTACAAAGGAATGATACGCCTCCAGTTGAGTCCTCCCTTGGAAGGGATGTGTCTGGTGATAACCGCATCTCTCAGACCACTGCTTAGCTCCAGTGGTGAGCCTTCATTTATGGTAGTTTGCCTTGCTTTTATGCAGAAAGTGAACAGGGTCTAACTGGGTGTCAGTGCACCATTTTTGCAAGCAAGATGGGCAACACTGAAGGTTCTTTCTAGGAAAGAGCCCTTCTTTGCCGCTTCCTAGCCTCCGGTGACTTCCAGCAATTTTTGGTGTTCCTTGCTTATAGATGCATCACTCCAATCTCTGCCTTTATCTTTATATGGTCTTCTTCTCTGTGTATCTCTGTATCTGAATCTTTTTTTCCTCTTCTTATAAAGACACCTGTGATTGGATTTAGGGCCTACTGCAATCCAGTGTGATCTCATCTTAACTAATTGCATCTGCAAAGACCCTATTTCCAAATAATGTCATTTTTTTTTTTTGAGGCTCTGGGTGGACATGATTTGGGAAGGACACTATTCAGCCTGTTACAGATAGGTAGTATGAAAGGGTACACTCTAAACTTGAGCCTGAAATGGAGATTGGGTAGCCACACCTTCAGTGTACAGTCTTACATTTATCTGGCTAGGAGTTAGGATACTGTTTGCTGTAAGCTGTGGTTTCAGAGACCAAAATTATACCTAGTGTCCTTGTTTTTCTCTCCTATTTTATTTTTGAGTTTTCCTAAAGCCTCTTTAAATGGGGCCTGGGCTTTGCAATTCTTTAGCTGTAATTCTGTTATATAGAACTAACAGATGCGGTTGTAAGTATTAAGGGAGGAGCAGGGTTCTATAGTTCCGTCATCAGGTTTCAATCTTTCAGTGGGTCTGAGTTGGGTAATTCCCTTCCCTCATGTAGAAGACTAGGGAAGGCTGGATTTGGATCTTTCTTTTCTATATGGAAGGCTAAGTGGGCCTGGAGTTGGGTGCTTCCTTCAACGCATGTTGGTAGGGCTTTGATAAAAATACTTTTCCTTGAAAGGAAAGGCCTGGTTTAGGAGAACAGAGAGCTTTGGATGTACTTCAAAGGTACTATTTTGTTCTCCTTTTGATAGAAGCAGAACAAGATTTTCTTCACAGTGAGAATTTAATAGGAAGTTTCCTGGAGGTAAAACTCTCAAGTGTGTGGTCAGCCCTAGCACGCTGTCCCCTCAGAATTTTTGTCTCAAACTAGCTTTACCGAGCATCCAGCAATTCATCAGTCACCGTTTAAAGTATTCTTACAGCTACTGGCAACTACTCTGGGTTTCTGCTTCTAGTAAGCTGTAATTTTCTGTATTTTCCTGTCTATCTCTTCAATTTTTAGGGAAGCTGTCTAAACTCAGCTCAGCAATGCAGCCACATGGTTCTTTCTTCACCTAACAGTATATTCTAAAGCATTTTACTCCCATCAACAAAAGCTGATACCTACTAGATAAAAAGCTAAAAATCAAAACCCACCTTATTCCATAAAATTTAATCAGTGTCCCCTAAAATAATTATCTGTGCTCATAGAGAAGATTAGCATCAAAACAAGGCATGCACGTACTTTGACAAATGCACCCCCTCCCCTCGAATACCTTGGTACTTAGAAATCCAAGGATACTGGGAAAGACAGGGCTGATTTCATGGGAATCAGGGAGGCTCTTGAGAGAAAAAGCCTCTCTGGAGTGCCATTCCTTTTCTGGTTGAGACTTATGATTAATAGAACCTATCTCAAGATTGAAATAGTCCTAAAGTAAATTCAGTGAGCAATAAAAGACACTAATCTCCATGGCTCTTTCTTATAAGAAAACTTAATAGCAAATGATTGAGTAGCTTGAATTGTTGACCTATGCTGTACGTCTCGGCCTGATAATCATGGGGAATTGCTGATTCTCTTAACCCAGCCATTTGGCATTATGGACACACTTTGTCATTACTGTCATTGCATATAAATTTTAAATAAAGTATCATAATAAAGAGAACAGAATCCTGGGAAGAACTCAGTGTGGCATAACCAAAGAACAGAGTCTTTTCCTCGTTACTGCTTCACTCCCTGAGCGATCACAGTGAAATTCAGCAGAGGCACAAGCAAAGCAATATGGCACCTGCCTCCAGCCTGCTTCACCAATGATTTTCATGACAATGACAGAGTACTTGCCATTTTACCCCAGTGGGTCCTAGTAGGTTCTCGCTTGGTACCACCATGATAAACTCCTTGTCAATGGCCACAGTTCTTTGGTTTTCACACATAGATGTTTTCACAGTGATAGTAGGGTAAGCTATGATTTCTGTTCTGAAATGACCAGCTTTTGATGGGGATTTTAGTAGCACTGAGTCTCCAGACAGAACCTTTATTACTGCTCAAAAGGGAACCTTGATCAAGAATGATTTGTATGAGTATGCATCTTTAGGGAATGGAGTTGACTTGGAGAGAAAAAGGAAGAATGTCTTTCTGTGGTCTGATAAGGCCGTTGAGTTATGGTAGTTGGTAATTAAAAGATATGTGATTTAATTCACACCCCAAACCAATCAAGTGGGACATGTCAGTTATATGGCTGACCATTTGTTTTTTAAACCTTGTTGTCATGGAGTGTAAAAGCCTGACATTTATATGACTAATATATTAAATGTAGAGAATAGAAAGATGGATTCTGGAGCCAGAGTACCTGGGTTGGGCTCAAATGCCAGTTCTATCACTTACCAGCTTTATGACCCTGGTCGTATATCTCCTGTCTCTCTATTCCCTCATCCAAAAAATACGAATAAATAATAGTGTCTATTTCACAGAGTTGTATTGAGAACTAAACAAGCTAATGAAGAGTGCTTAGAACTATGCATAGAACATAAGAAGTCTCTAATAACTGTTTGTATTATTATGTATGTACATCTTTCATAACCAGAAATATATTTTTAAAAGATAATTACATCTTAGAATTGCCATTATACATTAACACACCTCTAAATCTGTCATTGGTGGAGAAGCATTGGCCGATTGAGAATGCATTCTTGGTTAATGAGAAAGCTTTCCTCTACTGGATAAATCCATTATTGTGCTAGAAAAGTAGCTGTTAACTGGAGCCCGGCTCAGCCAGAATCTGAAGTCCATGCCACCTTGGTTCTCTGGAGGAAGAAGGGGCATTTCTTCCCTTCTACCCTGTGCCCCGCATCTGTTAATTGGGAGAAAAGCAGATGTATGAGAGACATAGCTCAGCGCTGAGTGCAGACGAGAGACATCCCCCAGAGAAGTTTTAAAAATCTATTTTCTTTGGAGTCAGGCCTTCTAAACCTGACTTCGTTTTTCCAGCTGCATCTAAATGGGTGTGTTTATTTTCAGACATTTCCCCTTTCCTTAGAGCAGGAGTCAGGCCAGAGCTCACATTCTTCACTCTGTCTCACATAGAGATGTTTGGGGAGGATTGTTTTTCTTTTGCTCTTTTACTGGATCCATTTTTTTTCTCTTCCTCCCTGCCCTACCCTTGCTCCCACAATGAGTTCTCTTCCCAGAGCCTCTTCTCAGATGGCAAAGTCAGTTACATTTTAGGAGCTGTAGTGATGTGCCTGAAAAGGAGTAACAACATGTGTGGGGCTGAATTTCTATCAGGTCTTATTTAGCACACAGCAGCACAAAACAATCAACTCCACCAAGACCCTTGACATTAACTAACTAAAAAAAAAAAATCAGAATCACAGAGAAAATATACAGTCATTTGGTTGTAAAAATTAACCGTTATTTCATTCAGTTGAGTTTCTGAGCTCTTTCTTCAGCAGTAAAAAAACATAAAACTCATGAAAAGAGAGTAAACATTATGATAAGATAAATGGTAATTCTCTAATGAAAAGCATTTCATAATCACCCCTTTCTCATCAAAAAGCAAAACAAGAAAGATAATATAGTATTTTAGGACTTTTTTTTTTAAATGTCTTTTTTAAAAGGCGAATTTCTTGTAAATGGCTTTTAATAGGAGCTTTTATCATGCAAAATCCCAAGTTTCCTTTGGTCCATTATCTACAAGTTAGAAATGAAAATCACATGTCATTGAAACCAAACATCTGTTTTTAGGGAACTGCACTATAATTCCAGGATTTCTATTGCCTTGTATTTTAAACAATCTTAAAATCTCTCGTATGACATAACAGTTATTCATTCATTTTTCAAACATTCCTTGACTGCTTATTGTATATTCTCAGTCAGTGTTGCATTTGGAGCTGGAGAAACACATGTTTCTGGCCCTCAAAGAGTTTAGACACTGGAGAGAAAGAATCATTTCTTAGGACACTTTTTACTTAAATATATTATCACTTCTGCAATATCATTAACACTAGTTGAGGGTAAGGTTAATATCCCATTCTTTGTATTCTTGGGCACCCAATACAGTACTTGCAAATAGCAGATGCTCAACTCATGTTGACTAGCACGGTGTTATAGAAATTAGTCTATTTGACAATTGTCTCATTCTTTAAAGAAACGTGTGATGATACAGTAATAATACATAGATTGTGATCAAGAGCCGGTTCTTTATCTGTCTCCCAATTTCTCTAAAATTTTGTTCACATGTTTGGTGCAAGCAAGCTTTCCCTGCTCCAGAGTAAAACTCCAGCAGATCCCCAAACTCCAGCAGATCCCATTACTCTTCAGTGGTGTTGACGCTGTAAGCCATGGAGTCTCAAAGCAGTTGTTAGACCGCCCACTTGAGGATTAGAATTAAAGCTTTAACTTCACATAGGGTTTAATATTTCCCTAGCTCAGAACAGATTCAGTCTGAATCAGGGGCCACAGATGTCATTTCCCTCTTCTTTTCCCGCTCACCTCTTGCATTCCTTGTGAGCTGCTGTTTTTCTCCTCTAAGTGTGTGTCTATAATGAGGGGGCAGGAGAGAGGTAAGGGTATCCAGCCTACCTGGTCATGCTTCATTCTCTCCGGATCCTGCAGATTAATAATGCTGTGGGATCACTGGTAGTTCCCTGCAAGGCCTTCTCTGTAGCAGCTCCTTCTTCACTCCTACCCATTTGTGGCATGCCTCCTTTCAGCTTTAAGCTGCCTACTTAAGCAGTCAATGGACAAGATGGAAAGAAGATTCCATTCCGAGTCCCTCAGAAGTTAAGCACTCCAGTGATTTCAAGTGAAAAAGAAATACTTTGACACTTCTCCTGTAACAGAGTCCCTGAGGGCGGGAACCCCAGGACCACAGCACTGCCCTGGATTGGCCTCCCAAGCTGTGAATTCAGGTTTCCTTGAGTTTCCAAGTGGGAGTCAGGTCCAGGTCTGCAGTGTGGTTTAGCTTTCTCATAAAACCTGCCTTATGACATCTGTGTCTCCTCAATGCAGAAAACAGATTTTGGAGCTTTCCTAGTCTTCCTTTAGAAATTTCTTCTTCTCCCCACCCCAACCACCACCTGTATGAGTGCTCACACATATACTCTCTCTCTCTCTCTCACACACACACACACACACACGTGTGCCTTAGAGTTGTAAAGTAGAAAGGCTCCTCCTTGCCACAAAGGGGAGGGGTTCATAAAACAGCACTAGTTCTCTCCAATGAGTTCTTTCTCCTAACTACCAAATTCTTTCTCCTTTATCACTCTGAAGTGTGCAGGTGTGGTGGGACAGTTTCTTTCTCACACTCATTTTCTTACGAAGGTAGCTTAATAAGCTGTGCCTCATAACAAACTGAGCAGAAGGCCCAGGTCTGAAATCCCAGCTGTGGAATGAGCCCAGAGTTCACGCAGTTCTCTAGTGTGCCTCCTTGAGGTTACTGTGTGAGGAATGAAACAGTTTGGCCTTGTTTGTCAGTAAGAAAGAATTATGCACATGACATTTACTGCTTGCAATATGCTTTACTATGACAATGGAGAGTAATATCAATTAGTTTTTCAGGCCCCCTGAAAATAGTGACTATACATACTGTTTTGGGTTTGATGATAACAGACTGTAGAAGAGCAATCCAAGCAGCTCCTCCCATTCATAGGCTGAGAATCTTTCACCTAGCACACAGATAAGCAAACTATAATCCATGATCCAAGTCTGATCCATCACTAGTATTTTTAAATAAAGATTTATTCGAACATTGGTATGTTCATTTGTTTATGTGTTGTCTACGAATCTTCTCATGCCAAAATGGCAAAGATGACTAGCTCAATAGACACTCTATAGCCAGAAATGCCTAAAATATCTCCTATCTTGTCCTGTACAGGAAACATTTGTGACCCATGATTTAGATGGACTCTCAAGCAAGTTACTATATTAATTACACAGAATGCACATCCATGAGAATGGTTCCTCCTCCAGACGCTAAAAGAGGGAAAACAAGCTTCTGCATATTGGCTGCATTGTCTTGCTGAGAAACAAGGAGTCTTACAGCTGTTTGTATCCTGAAATCTGATTCACTTGATTTTTTTCTTGGACTGCAGTGCTTCCAGATCGCTTTATGTTAGAAGTATATTTTTTCCTGAAGCTACAGAAATATTTTGTATTTATTTCTTAATTTAACAAATATGGTTTGAGTACTGGTCACAAGACAGGTACTGGACAAGTGCTAGGAATGGAGTGTGAAACAGATCAGCCCTGACCTCAAGTTGCTCAGGGTCTAGAGGAGAGGCAGGTAATGAATTGGGCAGTTACAGAGTTCTGCAGTGATACCCAGTGCAGAGTCAAGCACAGGGTACTAGCGGGTTGAAAAAGAGGCACCTAATGCTGTCTGGAGATGTTGCACAAGGTCATCAGGGAAGGCAGAAGAAGCAGTGGCAACGATGAACCCTGATGGCTGAGGAGAGGTTAGGCATCCACTGGGAAATTACTAAAGGAAAAGCTATTTTCAGACCGAGGGAGCAAAAAGCTCAAAGACCCAGAATTTAAAAACCCACGGAATGGTTGATGGAACTCACGGAAGATAATAACACTTACATGCCATTCTGGAGAATAAAAGAGGCTGTTTGTAGCTGAAGGCACCATTCTGGGTAATCAGCCACCTCAGGCTATGAGAGTAGAGAGGATCAGAATTTCAGCACATCTATAACTCTCTTGGCTTATTGCAAATGGCCTTGTTAGCCACTTGACTGATATGCTTTCCATTAGGAGAAAAATGCAGATGCACTGAGAGTTTACTCCAAGGTTTTGTGATTTGTTTTATATTTGTTTAAATGGAGGTTATAGGAGGTGAATATGGCTATTAGTACATTTGGTTATAGGAGGACACTCCATCAATAAGGAAACAGTTTTAAAAAAGTGTTTAGCACATTAAGAGGTCACTGCATGTTTATCAATCTCATTCAATCCTCACTACACTACCTCCCATTAAATAAAAGGCAATGCAGGTATATTTATTTTTGACTATGAGCTTGCTACTTTGAAGAACACTATCTTATTAAATTCCACTATCACCCAGTCAAGCAGATATTATTATTCCAGTTTGCAGAGATGAGGAATAAAACTCAAAGAGTTTAAATAATTCATCCAGAGTTACAAAGCTAGGAATGGATCGACCCAGGATCCATAGGCTTGATTACAGATGCATATGCATTGATTACATAGACATTAGAGCAACGGGGTTTCAGGGAAGAGAAGCAGCACTGTACAGGTCAAGTGGTGAGAAAAAGTTCACTCTCAGGGAAGAGTAAGAAGTTTATTTTAACTTTAGCTTATCATTTTCCATAGCATAGACTGGGTATTAGTGGGTATTAAATGATGGTTATATTTCAAATACAAATAAATTTGGAAAATAGGGCTGTGATGGTTAATACTGAGTGTCAATTTGATTGGATTGAAGGGTACAAAGTACTGATCCTGTGTATGTCTGTGAGTGTGTTGCCAAAGGAGACTAACATGTGAGTCAGTGGGCTGGGAAAGGCAGACCCACTCTTAATCTGGGTGGGCCCAATTCAATCAGCTGCCAGTGCGGCTAGACTATAAGCAGGCAGAAAAATATGAAAAAAAAGACTGGCCTAGCCTCCCAGCCTACATTTTTCTCCCATGCTGAATGCTACCTGCCCTGGAACATCGAACTCCAAGTTCTTCAGTTTTAGAACTCAGACTGGGTCTCCTCAGCCTACAGATAGGTTATTGTGGGACCTTGTGATTCTGTGAGTTAATACTTAACAAGCTCCCCTTTAAAAAATATATAAATATATTCCACTACTTCTGTCCTTCTAGAGAAACCTGATTAATACAAGGGTCAAAGAAATTTATCTTTTAAAACAAATTATTTAAATTTAGGATCTCGCTGATACTCCTAATACATTGTTTGAGCCTCTAAGCCATAAAGTTTATGTTGTTTCAAAAACCCTGTTGAATCACTAAGCACTAGGGTTGCATGAGACATGGCAGTGATCGTCTGGGTACACTTGGAGGAAGAGCTGCTCGTGACAGCATCCAGTGCAGGCCAACAGGAAGACCATGCTTGGCACAGATACTCAAGGGAACTTCTTTTCCTCTTTGTGTATCATTTCCTTTAAGTCGTCAGAGACCTCCCCATTTTAACATTCAATAAATAAAATAGTAAGAATTATATGGGGGAGGTTTTTATACACCAGGTCTATAAAATGGCTCATATAACTTACACTCACATTATCATGCCAGAACTCAGTCCCATGGCCACACGGAATTGCAGGGAGGTTGACAGTTGTGGCCTACTTGTGTGCCCAGGAAGAAGAGTTGAATTTAGATATTGTGGAGTTCTAGCAATCTCTGACACATTCAGGAATGGCCAAAGAGGAGGGAAGAAAGTCAATCCTCTCATTAAAAAAATAAAGAAAGGTGAATGTTTTAAGCTACCTGAGTTTTTATTTTTATTTTTATTTTTTTTGAGACTGAGTTGCTCTCTGTTACCCAGGCTGGAGTGCAGTGGCATGATCTGGGCTCACTGCAACCTCTGCCTCCCAGATTCAAGTGATTCTCCTGCCGCAGCCTCCTGAGTAGCTGGGACTACAGGCATGTGCCACCACACCTGGCTAATTTTTGTATTTTTAGTAGAGGCAGGGTTTCACCGTGTTGGTCAGGCTGGTCTCAAACTCCTAACCTCATGATCTGCTGAGCTTGGCCTCCCAAAGTGCTGTTATTACAGGCATGAGCCACTGCACCAGGCCTCAAGCTACTAAGTTTTATACTTCCGTGTTCAAATAGTAGTTCTTCAATGAGGCTGACAGTTAACATTTCAGTTATTATTGGTGGTTTCAGTGGAATAAATTTCATTTTAGTGAGAGTCAGGCAGAGATTAAGGAATGAATGAGAGCACATTTGAAGAGAGCAATAATAATTCACTTAAAAAATTGATATTGAAGTAAGGAAAATCAATGGAGGTATAGCTTGATGAGTCAGCAGAAAAAATTATTTCCTTTCTTTTTAAGGGTGGGATGAACATATTTATAAGGTTCACAGAAAAAAATAAAGCAGAAATGGAAAAAAGAAGTCCAAGTACTGAAAAAAAGGTAAATTTGTAGAGCAAGCTTCTAAAGTGATGTTATTTAACTTTTAGATCAAGAAGTCAGTTTTTAAAAGAAAAAGACAACTTAGAGACTTTTCTTTCTTAGAGACTTTCTATAGCTCATATATAAGTGCTTATGGAAGAGGAGGAGGCAGTAGTCAATGTTTGCTGGATGAGTTTGTTTGATGTTGTAGGAAAGGAAAGAGAAAATGCAAAGATTTAATCTTGAACTCTATGTTCTTGAAATGAATGGGGGTCAAGTTCAAGTTCTGTGAAATGAACCAGAAGAAAATTGAGAAAATTTATGGATATCTGGAGGTTTCACCCATGGAAAATGGGGAAAAACAAACCTTTTTATTTAAAAACACTCCCCAAAATTGAGATTTTATAGAAGTCAAAAACCGTACTTCTGTAATGATGGTACAAAGAATTATGTGATTTCTTGCAGAGTCTCAGATCAGAGTAATACATACGTCAAGGGTCTGAGAATGAAGAAGAAGAAGCAAAAAGTCTTTGAAAAGTGAAGGTGAAAGAAGAATAAAAGGACAGTAAGTTTTGAAGACCTTTGGCCAGAGGAAAGTGGTTGAAGGATTGAAATGGAGATACTGATGCCAAAAACAGCTGATGATTTTACTCTTGGCACATTAAAGAATGGAGTTGCTCCAAGTAGGAATGGAAAATGCCTGCATCAGAATGACCTGGATGCTAATTCAAAATATAGATAGCAATTGGAGAGAAGAGCCCTTCAATGTGCACACCAGGAAGCTCTGAGGTGATTCTTAGGCTCTGACATGGAAAACAAAATAGTATTGGCTGGCTGGGTACAGTGGCTCAGGCCTGGAATTCCAGCAGTTTGGGAGGCCAAGGTGGGTGGATCACTTCAGCTCAGGAGACCCAGATCAGCCTGGGCAATATGATGAAAGCCTGTCTATACCCAAAATACCAAATATGTATATATGATATATATGTCAGGCATGGTGTTGTATGCCTGTAATCCCAGCTACTCGGGAGGCTGAGGTGGGAGAATCACTTGAACCCAGGAGGCAGAGGTTGCAGTGAGCCCAGATAGGGCCATTGCTCTCCAGCCTGGGTAACAGATTCTGTCTTAAAAAAAAAAGAAAAAGAAAAAAAAGAAAGAAATATAGTATTGGACACTGTGGCCAGTGTATAAGCAGGTATTTGAAGGGAGAGGGGGTGCAATAGATGGTCCCAGGCGCTTTCTCCCTGCGCAGTTCCTTTGGCTGTTGCTCTTTTCCTGCTTATCCACGTGTCTAGTTGTCAGAAATAGCTGCATGTCCTTCAGCCAAACACAAAGGCCTATGTCTACTGAAAATGGGTTCCTGCCAGAAAGAAAAGAATAAATTCCAGAGCTAGATTTAAGCAATATATTTTGTCCTCATTTCTAAAATTGCCCAGGAGCAAAGCCCTGATTTTGATGAGCAGAGAGATGCTACAAAAGAAATGAAGTGGAATGAGTGATGATCAAATTCCCTATAGATCAATATTCCGAGGACAGGCGTAGAATGACAGGGCTCTTTATTAGACTGGAAGCTGGAGGGAAAAAGCAAAACCTACAGTTTTGGGGAATCACCACCTCCTGCTTTCAAAAGAAGAGGGAAATACCAGGAAGAATAATCAAATTGAATATAGCTAAGTTTCTTCTTCAGGATTGGAATAATTCAAATTGCTTCCTGTTGATCATGGATCCAGCTATTCCTACATTTCTTTATTGAAGCAGCCTGTCAGTCTCTCTCTTCTGAGTACTTTCTAGGTGGCCAAATGAGACACTTTATATTTTGGACAGAAATTGTCTTTAAGCATAATCCCTGCACTTGAGAAAGCCATCTGGGAAGGAAACAAGCAAGCATCTAATGACCACCTGGTGCAAACCATAATCGGTGCGGTGCATACAAAGTGCTGAAGCCTCCTAGAGGAAAGGAGCAGGATGCTCTGGAGATGTCAAGGTCAAGAGGAACACCTTGAGTTTGTACTTAAAATAGGAGTAGGTGTTCACTAGGTGTTCCATGCTGTTCAGGAAACAAAGTGAGCATTCAAGCAAGAACATAGTTCTGGCATTATATTTATGACATTTGTACAAGAATGCTTTTGGAGACAGTTTGGCACTGTGTTATTATTATACCTTCCTTTTATCAAAACTTACTGGAGAAGAGCAAGACTATAATGAAGGAAAACAAACAAAAAGCTTGCTTTCTTTTGTTCAGTAGCCAATGGAAAGTAAGCTTGAGTGTTCACATTAACCTTTCAGCCACACAATTAAAATAATTAGGAACCTTGGTAATAAATTTACAAAGCACCTGTCACCTTGAAAGAGAGCTCAGGAAGTGAGAGCAGGTGAATAAATTAGATACAAAAGAAAAGGACTCCAGATTGCAGTATAAAGGGATAAAGCACATGAGGTGGCTGTGGAACGTTGTGGATCTAGGTCTCCATCACTTACAGGGCAGGAAGTCTTATATAGGACTAGAGGGAACAAAAACTAGGAAATTAAAAAAAAAAGACTCAAGTTCTGGAAACAGTAGAATAACCAGAAATGATTCTAATGTGCTTTATGAGTGAAATCGGAGATGTGGTATCAGCCTCCTTGTACTTTCCCCAAAGTGGTGATTGGAACTGCTACGCCAGACTGCCCAGGATATTGGGGCCTGGATGTTCTGAACTGACGGCACATATAAGATCACCTTGGACCTTTTCTCTGAGAATCTGGTGTCCCAAGGAGAGAGACCTTCTTAAATGATTGCTCTCAAATTCACAGGAATTGAACAGGAAGAAATTTTTCTTGGCATTCTCTAATATTTTCTCACTTTCGGGCAGATATTTTTTTCACTAAAAGAAAAGAAAGAAAAGGAAGTGGAGAAAGTCTCACAGGCATTTTGATTTTGCAGATGCCTACTTATATACGACCTCAGAGAAAAAAGCATCTAGCACGGCAGGTACAAGAATGGGATGCATTTCAGCTAAGTTATTTTCCCTGGAAAAGAGGAAGCTTTATATCTGGCCATGGATCTGTGTGTGTGTGTGTGTGTGTGTGTGTGTGTGTGTGTGTGTGTGTGTGTGTGTGTGTGTAATTGTGACTGTTCTCTAAAATAGCTCATTAAATATTTGCTGAATAAAAACCTAATATTGGTTATCCTATATACTACATAAGGGTATTTCAGAAAAGGAATGAATGTATATACCATAGCTACTAATACACACACACACACAGGCACGCATACACACACACATAAATAGCGTGACAGCTTATTTTTTCCTCCCCAGTTTTAAAAACTATGTTAGGCATCTAAATGCAGAGCCTCCCACTTCCCATGAGAACTTTGAAGGCTAAATAAAACATCTTGCTTCAAGAATTAAGATACCTTGGGCCAAATAGCCCTCTGATAGAGTGGCTTACAGTTATGAAACTTGATCCCTATAGGCATTAGGATAACAATTTGCAGAATTGCAAGGGATAAATCTTGGGCAGCACCGAGGTGTATGAGTCTGTGCAGAAGCAGCAGCAGAATCCGAACCTCTGGAGCAGTAAATGTTGATGGTCTATGACGGATGCTACCAATTACCTCCGAAAGTTCTTGGCCTCTTAGGGTGGGATCTAGTGGTGCTTTTTATTTCCCTGTGTGTTTCAGACCACTTCCCATACAAAGGCCGCAAGTGGGATAATTATGGAAATAGATATGGTTTTAGGGCTGGAAGGGATCCTAGAAATAATATGAGCCTAGGTCTTTACTTTGCCGATAGGTAACTAACATCTAGAAAAACCACTCCACAGAGCTTGTTTACAGCCAAGCTGGGGACAAAACATATGTGTACTGATACCCAGTCCAGGCTTGTGTCTATTTCTTCTTACACTGGCAATGGCGCCTATGCACAAAGGAAAATAATCCAAATTCTCCTACATGACCTTTCACGATCTGCTGAAACCTCTGAGCTTCTCTAGCATTATTTCCTTTTGTTCCTTCTTCTCACTTCCATCACCTTTTTTTTTTTATCAAGTACTTTCAACTCCAACTCCAGCCACTTCCAACCTCCCACAGTGTTTTTTGTTTTTGTTTTTTTTTAATACACCATGAAATTCTGTGCTTTGAGCGAGTAGTTGCTGGTACTAGCAACATGTTGGATGCTTCTCCATTTAGCTTTAAATGTTTGGAAGACGTCTTACCTCTCCAGGAAACCCTACTCATTTCCTGAGCCATGGGAAGTTGCTTCCTTCTGGTATTCTCAAAGCACTTATTCAGTCGCAGCATTTGGGGTGATTTTTTTTTAATTGGTTGTCTCTGTCCTTAAAGACCAAGATCTTGTCTTACTCTTTTTCTTATTCTCTCCCCAGTCCTTTCCCAGCATTTGGCACAGGTCTGACGCAGGGCAAAATCTCAATAAATAGTAAATGAAAGAATGAATGAGTCAAGGAATTGGACTCTAAATTGGCAAAGAGGAGTGTCACTGACTAAGACACTATTGTAACCTATAACCCATATTGGCCGGAGAGGCAATTCTTTGAAATCACACTTCCTATCTCAAAGGCCCGTTCTGCTGCTTACTAGCTAGTGTGTGGTAGTTCACAGATTACTTAGCTTTTTTGTGTCTCAATCATCGTTTATGTAAATTAAAACTACTAATAGTATCTAACTCTTAGGGATTCTATAGAGGTTAAATTTTCACTTAGAACAGGCATTTAGGAAGTGCTAAATCATTTTCTTTCTTATTTCCTTCTTATTAACAGGTATCATTACTAAGCTTAGTAAGTGGGGGCTGTGGTGGAAAAAAAAAAAGAGAAGCCTAGAAAATAAAGAACATGCTTATTGGGAAAAATACATCAAACATCAAATATAATGCATTGATGATTAAGGGATATGTTAGTGGCTAAGGGATATGTTATGTGACCATAGGCAATTAGCTTAACATTTTGATCTCTGTTTCCTCATCTGTAAAATGGGTACAATAATGGTACATGCATCATAGAACTGTTAGGGTATTATATGAGTTCACATATGTCAAGTCTTAAGAACAGATCCTAACATATGGAGTGCCCCTGCCCCAGTAGAACAAAGCACCACAGGTCAAAATGCTCACTTGATGAAGTTATTCAGAGTTCCAGAGAAGTTGCTGTTTCAAATTTACTCTACCTAAACAGATAAATTGTTGTATGAAAACTATAAATCATAAAAAGAAAAAAGTAAACTGATTCTTGTTTCCTGGACTTAATACTCAAACATATTCCTTCTCACAAGGCTGTTTGAAGTGGGGTCAGCTAAGTTTGTGATTGCATTGATGATTCCCAGCCCTAACATTAAATAGGAATGCATATTTTGGGGTACCTCACTACATATTGGCCAAGGAAAAGTCATTCTGGTTTATATGGGACTCCACTTCTCTTTGATGGGTGGGAGAAGGTATTTGGAATGACCAAGTAGAGACCATTTATTTGGCTTATAATCACGCCCATTTAATTTGCTAGATAGACCACACGTGCAAAAACAAGGACAAATTCTGCATCCACAAATGAGAACGTTTTATGAGTCTACTAGATGGCCAACATTCAACAATGACGAAGGTCTAAGCCAAGTGCTCATTATGCATATAAAGCAGCAACCATTGAGAATGACTTTTGCTGGCGTTTGGCTCATTTGGCTCTATAGATCAGCAGGGGAAAGAGAGAGAACAGAAGAACACAATACTAATAAGCATAGAGTTCTGTCTCCAGTATGCATACAATTCAACCAGAGCAGGAGTAGGGCTTCCAGAACAAATCATTTCCATTCCTACCACCCACTTCACTGCATTTCATCCATTACAAATGCAAAACTCTAAACCACTCTATAAAGGATGACAAAGTTGTTTTTAATTGGTGCTTATTAAAAGCTTCTGCTTGGAGCAATTTTAGCCATGCAGTAAATAAGTATATTGGATTAGAACACAAAGAATTAAATAGCTATGAATTCATAATGATACAAATGAGCAACTAAATAAACAAATGAAGGAGAAGCAACAATTCTTCCTTAAAGGATAATTTCAATTAATAACTACAGAAGGATTTAAGAAATTAGAAAATCACTATTAGAATGCCACAGTCAATTCCATAGACAAGAACCACCAATGGATGCTAAAATGAGTGGGCAAAAGTTGAAGGAGAAACAGGAATACTTGCATAGTATCCAAGTA
This sequence comes from Cheracebus regulus, assembly GCA_963574635.1. NCBI lineage: Eukaryota > Metazoa > Chordata > Mammalia > Primates > Pitheciidae > Cheracebus > Cheracebus regulus. The sequence continues at coordinate 84,480 of CAUYQU010042930.1, read as the reverse complement.
CTTTCTTCAAAATATTTAGTAATTACAATGGACAATGAGTAAGTTTAAGTGAAGAATCCTAGCAGAGACCGTTTTAACAGAGTACTCAAGTTTAACATAATTGATAATACATATCAATATTGTATCCTCAATCAATTAATGAGAAAACACCAGAAAAACTCAAATTGAGGGGAATTTTACAAAATGACTGATCAGTTCTCTCCTATGAAAGACAAGGACAGCCTGAGGACCTGTCACAGATTACAGGGAACACAACAGCCACCTACAGTGTCAGAATTGGAATGAACCTGGAAAGAAAACAAGGATTTTAGTGAAAAAAAGAATCAGTGAAATCCAAACGACCTCCCTTAGTTAACGGTATTATCCCAAGTTAATTTCTTCATTTTCATCAGTGTTTTGGTTCTATAAGATGTTTATATAAAGGGAGCCAGCTGAGTAAAGGATAACAGGAATTCTCTATACCACTTTTGAAACTCTCCTGTAAGTCCAAAATGATTTAAAATGTTAAAATCAAAGGTTTCTGGAAGGACCATTTTGTATTTGAAATGTTTGTGTATTATTTCCTATTATTTGATGGACTGAAGCAATGGGAAAGTCCATAGCCTTACTGCTGTGAAATTAAGTAAGTAAATTATTTCTAGAATAATTTCTTGTCCTACAAGGATCCATATTGAAACTCAAAGCTGAGTGGAAATAGGGATCATGGTTTCTGCATCCTCCCTTAGCAAAAGTTGTTTTCTGTGTGTGGCAAAGTTTGTTTCAGTCTAATGGTTTTTATGAAAGATGTTGCTGAAATTAATATTGGATCCATAGATAAAAGGGAGTGGGGTAAGGAACAGCTTACTGTTAAAAATAAGACTCATATTCAGTAACACAAAAGTCTTAATGAGCTAATAGGGGTTAAAGACATTTAAAGGGGAACTTGGGAGCCTGTGTGAGAATTTGATTTAGCATTTCCCAGAGAACACTTGGCAGTGTATTAATATTGTTAAGATATCTTGAGAGAAGTGTTCTATTACAAATAAGCTTTGGAAACCCCTATATGTTTCACTTATTTGTCAGGAGGGAGAGTCAGAAGTCATATTGGTAATTGGCAGTGTTGGTGCTAAGAAAAAGAGAAAGAGAGAGAGAGAGAATATAAAACTATCGAACTTTGCTGAAACTATTTCCTAAATATTTGGCAAAAAAGAGATTTTAAAAAATATTCTACCTATTACCATTGCGTGGAGCTAGTATTCTACAAAGTTCAGAGATTGCTGTTCCATTACATAAGTTTTCTTCAACAGCTCCGCATAGTAAAGAAAGCAGAATTGGAAATGAGAGGGGTGTAGTGAGGGGAATAGTCTATTCTCTCTTCCTGTGCCTTTGAATTAAAAAAAAAAAAGATATGGATTTTAATATCCTGTAGAGAAGGAAGATGTAGGTCAAATGTGGATGGGGAAATGAAATGAAATTTCATGGTCTTGGAGCATTAATATACTGCTAGGATTTTTTTTTTTTTTTTGTGGTAAGTAGTAGAAATTGTAATTTCCCTAGCAGTCCAGAGTCACAGGTTAGGAGAGGAATAGTGGAATTTAGTACATAGGAATCATGTATAGATAGGAATATTATATAAGTTAACTCATCTGAAATTAGTAGCACTTCCCCTAATGACCTGGATTAAATTGTACACACTTTCAGCATTCTGAACACTGTTTTCATTGCTATTTATTTTGCTTCTCCCTTCCTGATTCAAAAGGACATGTAAAATATACACACAATATATTTGAGGCATAAAGAATGACTGAAACATAAACATATATTCCACATACATGTTTGAGGACATTGCCCAAGATTAATTTAAAAACAGGATATTTCATTTAAAATCAATGTGCATCTAAGCTGACTACAGGGAAATTTTATTTTCTTTATTTCTAATTCTTCCCAAGTGGTAGAAATATGACTATAACACTAATAAAAGTCTTCTAGTTTTCTGTTACTTTAGAGGCTATTTTAAACTATCCTTAAATTTCACCTGTTTAAAAAGGAAATGCATAAAAGTTATTAATAATGTGAATTACATTGTCATGGCAACAAATTTTTCCAAGCACTCTGCTCTTATGCCACTATTAATCCCTAGTATCAATTTATGATTCAAGAGAAGTTGTATTTGAGAAGGAAAAAAATTGCTTGTCATCTGAAAGGACAAGACCCTCTGTGTAAATTCAAATTATTGCACAGATGAAAATAACTTTTCAGTTCTAAAATGATTAGAATTTGCATTTTACATATTTTCTTCCTTGTTGTCTTTTTATTCTTATGGGCTATGAATCACTGGAATCAAAATTTACCATCTTGACTGAAGTATTAACCTAAGATTTGTGACAGAAACAGTTAGTGGTACATTAAAATTTGTACTCCTGTTTCACAGCTGTCACTGAAAAGTGATCACACTATTAACAATGTTTTCCAGCCTGCCTTGTATTGAGGTGAGTCCAAGTGCTGAGTTCTTTTTATTTTTTTAATAAAACTGTTAGTATTAATCCTAATATTAAAATAGTTTACAATCTATGAAACACAAAAGGGCACAATGAGTATCATTTCTGGACTAAAGTATTTGTGAACCAGGTGTGACTGCCACTAGATCACTTGTCCTTCTCCTAGGAAGATGCATAGAACCTTGAGGTCCCAGGAGACAGAAAAGAAAGTGCAGACTGGAAAGAACTTGCATATGCGAAACATCACCTAGAAGAAAGTTCCCATTAACCAAGACCATCTGCATGGTATATTATATAAGAGAGAAATAAACATCTATTGGGTTAAGCCCACTGAAATTTGGGTGCATTTTAAAAAATTGCAACTATAATAACCCAACCTGACAGTGATATCTTATTAGTTGGTTCAAAAATAGATTAAATATATTAGGAAATATTAATCATAGTTACATGTATTTATCTACCTAAAAGAGACAAATATGTTTTACTGCACATGATGGATGGCCAAAACCAAAGAATGACCATTGTCCTTCTCTGTCACTGTTAAGATCTGGGTTTCTAATGCTTAATCAGTTTTGGATCCAAAAATAATTGGATCCAAAACTGATTAAGCATTAGAAACTTGGTTAATGGGAATCCAAATTATTTAAATTAATTAAGGTTTCAGTTCCAAAGCAAGGTTCACAAATTAGAGTCTGCACACATGGTTAATTTTACTTTTCATGAACCATTCATTGTTAAGAGGTAAAAGCATTACTGGCTAAAATTTCTTATAGAAAGAAATAACTTAGAAAGTGCACACAAATGTCAGTAAAATTTCTTGGTCCCAAGAGTAGGAATTTGTATTCATTTCATGAAACTTAGCCCATTTTCCAGTCTTTCTGCACCTTTATTAATTTCTTACCATCATCTGTTCTATTGATCAGATCACTACATATATATATGTATGTATCTCCTTCCTGAATCACTGAATAAAATGTTGAAGAGGTCAGAAAGGAATTAAGGGGAAAAAATCTGTGGTATATTCCAAGAAAATTCTGACAAACTTAATCCTGATAGATTTTTCAATTCATCCCTTCCATATGTTGCTGTACTATTGAGCAGCCCCACCTATATTCACCTGGAATTTTACAAGTGGCCCACCATCCTCAGGGCTATTCCAGGAGTATTCAGAAGAATATTCTAGAACTTGTGAATCTTAATCTCCTCTCAGTTCCCATGAAAGACATTTGCCATTTAATTCATGATATAATCATCATTTCTCTGGAATTTGGTCTTTATTGCCTTTATGTATCTTACAAAATTTTCTGACGTACTTTCTTCAGAAGAATATTTTTAAATTTCTGCGTAAATAGCACTGTACTAGCTAGCCATGTAACAAGGAGAGAAGATATAATTGCCAACTGCTATCAGAACCTAATTTAATAAACATTTGTGCCATATTTACTGTTTCTGAAACTTACTTTGTATATCTATCTAATATCTATCTTTTATCTATTTTCTACCTACCTATCTACCTATCATCTATCTATCTGATACTATCTATCTATCTATCTATCTATCTATCTATCTATCTATCTATCTGTTGGCTTAGGGTAGCCAATAAATATCTCTATAAATCAATATTTCACATAGCTAGTATTTACATCATCTATATCAGAATCCTTTTTAAAATTTCTTTAGTGATGAGGTCTTTCTGTGTTGTCTAGGCAGAGCTATAACTCTTGGGCTCAAGTGATCTTCCCACCTCAGCCTCTGAAATATCTGGCACTACAGGTGCATGTCCCTACACCCAGCTCAAAATCATATTTTTAATATTCAAATCCCTAGGATCTCCATTCTAGATGTTGTAAGTAAAAATTACTCAGTATATGGCTTAAGAAACTTCATTTTAAATAGGCATCAATTATGAATCTTATGTATAATATATAAAGTTGGTGAACAACTGATATACAATTTTTCTTTATGGTCAGAGCAAAAGGTGGGGTGAGTGTGAAGGCAGAGATTCATTAACCTTTTGGCTACTGAGTTATTTACACTTTTGTCTAAAATATGGCTGGGTTGACCACATGATGTCACTCAAGCTGGGTCCCCTCTTTCCTTCTAATTATCTACAGAATGCGCTGTGGAGGAGGCCATTGCCTGTGGGTCTGCAAGGGAGTTTCAGAGGATAGCTGAGCTTCAAATGGAGCCTGGATTGGGATGATCCAAAGAGACTGTTTGGCCTACTAACCAGTCAGAGCCAGTCCTAGCAGAACTTCACCCTAAAAGAGATGAAGAAGCTTTTTGGCAAATAAAGTATCACCATGCAAGAGAAGAAACAGTGATTACAGGGTTGACTAGAATATCCTACCTCCACTCCATCCATGTTCCCCACTGATTACTCAGTAACAAGGAGGGCTTAACCAATTCCTGACTTCCAGGACTTGAAAAACTTAAGGTGGGCTGGCACAGAAATGGTGTCTGATGGTTTGGGAGACTGACCAGTTTTGTGTGAGATGCCTTTTAGGCTTTTTCTTATTTCCTTTTCAATTGTCCTGGGATTAGTACAAGGAGTATTAAAGAAAGAAAGAAATTATTTTTTGACTTCCTACAGGATGTCTGCTAAACAGTCGAATTTAGTGCACTAAAATCAGAAATACTCAGGTTCAAATCCTGACCCACCATTTCCCATCTTGGTGACTTTGGGTGATTTGCTCACGGGCTCTGAGAAGCAGTGCCTTGTGTTCTCATCGGTAGTGGTGGTGGTAGAGGGCATAGGGAGTGCATGACATCTGGCTTCATTGTTTCCTAACTCTTTAAAATCTAAGCTGTTGGCACACAATAAATTCTGGTCTTGATTTTTATTAATTTTTATAGTTATTGTTATAACTTACATTGGGGAACAGCTTTTAAACTGCAGAGGACATTGGGCACCTCTCTTCAGGAAGCAGTGCAGACAGGGTACTTGAATAGGGTACTTGTACTTGAATTAAGAGTTTTGGTTCATTCTAACATAATCCCCATGAAGTTTGCTCTATGGTAGGCACTGACTGTTTTCATTATCTGGGAGACATATTCAGTAAAATGGCATAAACACACGAAAACATGTTTTATCTATTTATTAAACAGCTTACTTTTCCAGTTCCTGTAGAGGCTACAGGAAGAAGACCGCCTTCCCACAGAAGTGAGATGCCATCATTTTATCCTGACATTTGATGTCAGCAGTTCAGGAGTCAATTAGCCGGAGTGCCATTTGACTGATTGTCCAAACTCAGTAAACTTTTAGGTTCATGCCTGTATGACTTAGCACAAGTTCTGATGGAAAAGAGTGCCTAGCCTGTTTATATGTGTTTTTGTTTGTTTGTTTGTTTTGAGAGAGAGTCTCACTCTGTCACCCAGGCTGGAGTGACGTGGCAAGACCTTGGCTCACTGCAACCTCTGCCTCCTGGGTTCTAGTGATCCTCCTGCCTTAGCCTCCAAGTAGCTGGGATTATAGGTGCACACCTGTTGAGATTCACTCAGGGTGGCTGGCAAAATATTAAGGGAAATATTAGGGAAGTTATAGATTACAGTCTCCAACATTTTGGAAGGCCGAAAGTTTTTTTAACTTATGGAACGGGCTGGAGGCGGCCAATTCTTACGTTAGAGCATTAAGTCATAGGGTGAAGACTAGGATGATCAAAGCTTCCCCAGTTAAGTCTGCTTACCCTGTCGCGCGCGCCTCGGCCGGCAAGGAACACACAACAACAGGTACTTGTTCTGGCAACTTTATTGTGGGAAGCTCGGGTGTTGCGGGCGCCCCAGCGGTTCAGCTGTCTTCCGTCTTCTCCTCCTTCTTCCCCTTCTGTAGGCTCTTAAGTAGGCGCCCAGGCCCAATCACCGTCCTCTACGTAAAGTGGGCTGAGTGGTGCTCTTCCATCGGGGTGGCAACTACCGGCAGTCCTCTCCAATTCATGCCCAAATATGGCAACAGAGACAGCCAGGCCGACATGCGGCTCGGCGCCATCTTTGTTGTGTAATCAGGCCGGCCGGCGCCATCTTAATGGCGCAGCTAAATTTTGCTCCCACAAATTTTGTCAAAGGCCTTCTCTGCATCTATTGAGACAATCATGTGGTTTTTGTCTTTGGTTCTGTTTACATGGTGAATTATGTTTATAAATTTTCATATGTTGAACCAGCCTTGCATCCCCGAGATGAAGTCTACTTGATCGTGGTGGATAAGCTTTTTGATGTGCTGTTGGATTCAGTTTGCCAGTATTTTATTGAAGTTTTTGCATCAATGTTCATCATGGATATTGGCCTGTAGTTTTCTTTTTTAGTTGTGTTTCTGCCAGGTTTTGGTATCAGGATGATGTTGGTCTCATAGAAAGAGTTAGGGAGGATTCCCTCTTTTTTATTGTTTGGAATAGTTTCAACAGGAATGGTACCAGCTCCTCTCTGTATGTCTGGTAGAATTCAGTTGTGAACCCATCTTGACCTGGACTTTTTTTTGGTCAGTAGTCTATTAATTGCTGCCTCGACTTCAGATCTTGTTATTGGTCTGTTCAGGGTTTCAACTTCTTCCTGGCTTAGTTTTGGAAGTGTGCAAGTGTCCAGGAATTTATCCATTTCTTCCAGGTTTACTGGTTTCTGTGCATAGAGCTGTTTGTAGTAATCTCTGATGGTAGTCTGTATTTGCAAGGAATCGGTGGTGACCTCCCCTTTATCATTTTTTAATGGTAATGCAAATATTATAGAGGTCAACCAAGGGCACAGTTAGCTATTAGGTCACCTTACAACGCAGGATAAAGGGAAAATAGAATCCAGGGTGGAAAAAGAAAATGGAATGGTAAAACAGAAGAAAATACCTTAACTGGAATAAAGACTTGATATAGTTTGGATGTTCATCCCCTTGAATTCTTACATTGAAATTGATTGCCAGTGTTGGAGGTAGGGCCTAATGGGAGGTGTTTGGGTCATGGCAGAGGTGGGGATCCCTCATGAATAGTGCCCACCCACCCTGGGCAGGGGGGTGTGAGTTCTTCCTCTGTTAGTTCCTGAAAGATCTGGTTATTGAACAGACTCTGCACTTCCTTTCTCTCTTGTCATGGGATCTCTGCATGTTTCCCCTTCCACCACGAGTGGAAGCAGCCTGTGACCTTCACTAGAAGCAGATGCTGGCACCAGGCTTTCTCAACAGCCTGCAGAACCATGAGCCAAATAAACCTCTTTTCTTTATAAATTACCTAGCCTCAGATATTCCTTTATAGCAACTCAAAATGGACTAAGACAAAGCTTCTATTAAAAACCCAACTAGGGTCCTTGTTGTATAAAGAATAAGAGGTACAGAACAACAGCACAGCTATAGAAATAAACCCCATATAAGTCACTGGGCATTCTAGTTACAAGAAACAGGTACAATTTATCTTTTATTTTCTATTTTTTTATCTTTATGAGAAAAGAAGGGAGATTATGAAAGTAAATATGGATCCCAGGATTAACAGCTTAGTAGATAAAGGAATTCAAATGCTTTAATTAAAAAATTGTGACCACAGTGAGACACACTTCACACCCATTGGGCTGGCTATTATTAAAACATTGAAAATAACAAGTGTTGATGAGTATGTGGGGATAATGGAACTCTCATGCACTGCTGGCGGGAATTTAAAATGGTGTAATTTCTGTGGAAAACCATTTGGCAGTACCAACTAAGTTAAACATAGAATATTACCACATGATGGCTGGGCGTGGTGGCTCATGCCTGTAATCCCAGCACTTTGGGAGGCTGAGGTGTGCAGATCACCTGAGGTTGGGAGTTTGAGATCAGCCTGGCCAACATGGAGAAACCTTGTCTCTACCAAAAATACAAAAATTAACTGGACGTGGTGGTGCATGCCTGTAAAGCCAGCTACTCAGCAGGCTGAGACAGAAGAATCACTTGAACCCAGGAGGAGGAGGTTGTGGAGAGCTGAGATGGTGCCATTGCACTCCAGCCTGGGCAACAAGAGTGAAACTCTGTTTTAAAAAAAACAAAAAAAGAATATTACCACATGTAGGTATATGCTCTGGTTTGAATGTGTCCCTCAAAGTTCATATGTTGAAAACTTAATCTCCACTGCAACATTGTTCAGAGGTGGAACCTTTAAGAGGCGGTCGTGTTCTGAAGACTCTGCCCTCGTAGATGGGTTAATGCCATTATCTTGGGAGTGGGTTCCTGATAAAAGGATGAGTTTGATTCCTTTCTCTCTCTCACCCATGTGAAGCCTTCTGCCATGGTCTGATGCAGCAACAAAGCCCTCACCAGAGCTAGTCTCTCCATCTTGGACTTTCCAGTCTCCAGGTCCCTGAGTCAAACAAACTTCTATTGTTTAGACATTACTCAGTCTGTGTTATTCTTTTATAGCAGCAGAAAATGAATCAAGACAATACATACTCAAAATCAAAATGGAAAGAACTGAAAACTGAGACTGAAACAAGTATTTGGACCCCAGTGTTCACAGGGGCGTTATTCACAACAGCCAAAAGGTGGCAACAACCTAAGTGTTCACTGATAGATAAATGGATAAACAAAATGTAGTATAAATATATATATAATGAAATATTATTCAGCCTTAAGAAGGAAATTCTAACATGTGCTACAGTACAAAATATGCATGAACTTTGGAAACATTATGCTAATAAAATAAGCCTAACACGAAGGACAGATATTATATAATTGCACTTATACGGGTACCTGAGTAGTCAAATTCAGAGTCAGAAAGTAGAATAGAGTATACCAGGGGCTGGGGAAAAGAGAGAATGGGATTTATTGTTTAATGGGTGCAGAGTTTCAGTTTGGGATAATGAAAATTTTCTAGTAATAGTGGGGACGATTGTACAACACTGTGAATATACTTACTGCCACTGAATTATAGGCTTAAAATGGTAAATTTTGTGCTATGTATGTATTTCTACAATGATAAAGATGATAACGTAAAACCTATGAATACGTTAATTATATTTAGAATGTTGTACAACCATCACCGCCATCCTCTGCTACCTCCCTCAGTATAGGTCTTCCACAGCGCAGCGCACAGCTAGGGGAAATGGAACCTGCCGGTGTTCACTGGCTGCTCAGTTGGCCTAGAATAGCTTTCCTGCACCAGGAAACGGGGGAAGATGGGAATGCCAGTTGCTGCCGAATCAACTGGGACAGCTCCACCGCGACACGAAGTTACGGGGAATGAAGGGCTACACTCCTCACCAGCTGCGCCACTCAGCTCCTCCCCACTGAACAGCGGCTAGGGGTGGGGGAAACTGTTTCCTGGACATCCACCCAGGAGAGATCGTCTGTCTGCATAGGTTGGGGAGGTGGGAGTTGCCAGCTGCCAAGCCCACTGGACAAGCCACCTGGAGCTGGGGAGGGGCAAGGGTGCAGACCCTAGCTTGATTGCCATGGCCTCCCACTGCTGCTACTGAGTTTCTGTAGATTTGTTGAATAAATATTCCTTAAATTGTTGTAAACCCTTTGGCCAATCACCAGAAATTTCTGAATGATTGTCTTTTATCTGTTTAATAGATGTCTCCTTGAGGGAGAAGTTTCACTGGCATCGTCACGTTATCATTCTGGAAGCTCCCCTCTTTCTCATAGAGTTTTAATTAGCCGTAGTAGAAAATGCGCCTTTTAAAACAGCAGAATTTTGTAGAGGTGCTCTTGAAGGCTTCTCCTGATAAGTTCATCTATTAATCTTGGTCTGATCGAATTCTAAGGAGAAGAAGAGATAGTGGCTATATCCAATCGCAAGTATGTTTAAAACCTTGCTGAAGATGGTATAGTAGTAGCCAAGCCCTTTGCTCAGAGAGCTAACAGTCTGAATAAGGCAAAGCATTTGAATAGATCAACCTGAGATCAAAAGTAAAGTATCCCTGCAGGAAGGTAAGAAGATTAATAGCATGGAGGCATATGGAGCTTTCGGAAATACAAGCCATTTGAAATCCACGAAATCACCTGTGTCTTCCGAGGGGCTTAGAGGGACGTCTAAGGGAACTAGACCCTGTCAACAGTGTTTTCTTCAAAGAGATGCATCAGTATGCCTGACGAATGTTTGTTGAATGTCCTTGGGGAGGCTGACGTTGTAATTATCCGTTTCTGAGGCTCTGCATAACTTTGCTTCGATTTTTGCTTTTTCTTCCTATAAGGACTTTGTCATTACTGGGAATTTCATGTTTCTTTTATTTTAAATTGGTTTTTAAGGAGTGAGAAGAGGCAATCAACTCAATGCCGTATGTATACAGTCTTGTAAAACCACTGCTGAAAATTTTAAATATTATTCTGACTTGAATAATTTGTCACTCCAAGTGAAGCTGTTTTCTTCGCTAGACTTGCCACAGTTTGGAAGGGAAGCTGTCCTTCAACAATGATAAATGACACAGCAATTGTTTCTGCAAGTCCAGAATGATGAATAGATCTTGCCTCATCCATCCCCTCATTTGACACAAGGTTGAGACCAGTTTCATTACTGCTACTTTCTAGAAGAAGAAACAAAACTATTTGCCAGCATGCTTAATGTGATGAATTGCTAAACTGAAAGCACTATCCTTGTAATCCTTTTTGACATCTCTTAATGTATCTATCCATTTTCCTTCCAAAGACCACTTGTTTATTAACATCCACTCTGTGAAAAGAGTCATACGATGTATTTCAAAGTCAGTTTAAAATGATTTTTCAGGTACGATGCCAGAAATTTTAATAGCCCTCCGCTTCCCCTTCACATTGCCAGTGTAATCTCTGGCATGTCCTGCCAAGGATCCTCACTCACTTTCCTTGCCCAAGTGCATTCTGAGTAGCAAGGACTTCTGCTTGGACTCATTGTTTGGATCAGGCTCAGAGAGACAGCCTTTGTGTTTTTTCTCATCGGCTAATAAAGATAAGGGGTGGAGTCAGGGGAAGCACATCTTAGAGATGAAGGGCAAATGGAGATCTTTGATTTAAAGAATGTGACTCCATCACTTTCTCTTACATAAAAATTCTATTCATCCCACACGTCCTACTGCAAATCACATTGGTACACCATGACAATGCAGTAGATACACAAGGACTTTTCCCACATTGCACTACAAACACAGCCACCCTCTCTGGGGAGCGTAAGAGAAACTTTTGGGCTTCCATTTCCCCTCCATTTGTTTGAAGGATCAAGAGAACACTGTTCCATTTTCAACAAAAATTAAAAAGGAAAATCATGAAAAGAGCCAACCTCCTCTTTTTTGTTTTCTCCCTTAATATATTGTTGCATCCAGGGAAGAGGAAACAGTGAGCGCCACTGATACTGGGTCCCCAGGGACCCCATAAGGGTCACTCCCCAGCTATCAAATGAGCATGTCTTCCTCCACTTGCAGAGTGAGTTTGTAACGGGAATGGAAGTTACTCTTGGCTCAGCTCTGATGTGCAAAAAAAAAAAAGAGGAAAAGAAAAAGAAAAAGAAATGTCACAGTGCTTCAGGGAACTCGGCTGTGTTCATACCTGGGTTTTCACAGGACAGAGATTTTTAGCTTTAAGGCTTTGGAGATTTGGAGAAAGGAGTTTTGAAAACTCATTAGCCATGTCCCTGCCAGCCTCAGCAGGCCACCTAAGAACAGTGTGTTCCTTAAGGGCAGGGACAAATTCCTTCCACATGTTTTTGTTTTTTTGTTTCTTCTTAAGGTGCTCTTAGTGGTGTGACAGGCCAATTGACTTTGGGACTTAAAATGTGACAATATCTCATTTATTCTACACTGTTGCTAAATAAGATGATCACTAGATAAAATTTTCCAGATAACTATCATCCTTTGAGAATTGAATTTTTAAAAAATGGAAATGTATTTGGACTCCATTTAATGAATAAAAGCAATAGAAATAGTTAACTCTTCGATTGTGCAAGTTCATTTTCATGGGTGCATTATTTTATTGGCTGGATCAAAGATATCCTCAGAGTCTATGGAGGTGAAAAGGTCTCTTTGCAGCCTCATATCATGGTCTTGAAATTCTAAGCTTTCCATTCGTTTTCTGATTTTCTAACTCAGTGTTCATTTGGCATTGTTATTCTGTCTTTTCTTCCCAGAATCTGTGTCTGAGAAGCCTTCTTCAGTTTTGACTATTTACTTTCATTGCCTTCTTCACTCTTGACTATTTACTCCTTCACTGGTTGTAACGTACACCAGCACTGAGCGAAACCAGAAGGACTTAGTTTTACATACATTACTTAGTAAATATGCCCTCCTGCCAACCAAGTGAAGAGCATGGTTTTTATGACATGGTTTTTATAGTAAAAATCTAATTGATCCCTTCAGTCATTATGTGAGGATATGGACGTTATATCAAGTGGCATTGTTATTTTGAACTTACAAAAATATGCATCTTACTACAATTTACCTTCACATCAGATTTTGAACCATTCATTTCCGAATTATTTTTTACCTCCTTAATCCAGGCCGTATTATCTCTCAGAGATTATGGAAACTGCCTCTTGATGGTCTTCCAGCATCATCCTGGCTTTCTTCCAACCCTATGCACTACAGTCAGAATGAGCTTTCAGAAACTGAATCTCATTATCTCGCCTCCTTGCTCTATGGCTTTCCGTGTTAGCCTCACCTTGCATCACTCAACCTCTCCTGCTCGGCTCTACCACACTGTCTTAAGGAGTGAAAAGGGGTAATTGACTCGATCCTGTATGTACACACTCTTGCAAAACCACTGATGAGGATTTCAAATATTGCCCTGACTGGGATAACCTGCCACTCCAAGTGAAACTGTTTTCTTCGCTAGACTTGCCACAGGTTGGACGGGAAGCTGTCCTTCAGCAATGATAAATGACATAGCAATTGTCTGTGCAAGTCCAAGATGATGAAGAGCTTTTACCTTATCTATCCCCTCATTTGACACAAGGTTGAGACCAGTTTCCTAGAAAAAGAAACAAAATTATTTGCTAAAATGTTTACTATGATGAATTGTTAAACTGGCCATATTTTATATATATATACCACAGATTCTTTGCAACTGCGTCTGCTCTATCTGGACTGCTCTTTCCTCTTTCCATGGTCAGTTTCTTCTATCCTTAAGTCCTCAAATTAAATTTCACTTCCTCAGAAAGGGAATCCTTCACGATTTTCATTAAAGTAGGCATTCACTATTATTCTTTGTCTAGAGTAGAGCATGTGGATAGACATGAGAGTGAACATGAAGTATGAAAATCTTTATATCACATGTTCATACACATCATCAGATAGCATCTACCATCAAATAAACACTAAATAACCGGCAGACAAAAATGACCTCACCAGTTGACTTCAGCCACCCCAGCACTGGAGCAAAGAACACATGAACAAAGTAGCCATAGTGGCAGAGATTACACACGGGCCCAACAGCAGGAACTGCATTTACAAAGGCTGATCTAGCCACTACCACCACTGAATAGCCAACATGCCAACCGTGAAGACTGGGGATGGACTTCCAGTATGACAGCATTGCTCAAGAAGACCAATCAGTCACTTGGTAAGTTGGCTCTAATGAGCTTCTTTCATGCTGAGGGGCCAGTGGTTCCTTATAACAGGCATAGACACACACTCTGGGTATACGTTTGCTTTCCAACTCATGGGAACTTAGCCAGCACTACTATGCAAGGGATGGGGTTATGGAATGCTTGCTATGTTGTCACAGAATTCTATATAACATTGCATCAAGCCATGGCCTTCAGCTGATAGTAGCTGAGCTTTAGAAATGAGGCCTGGCCACAGGATCTACTGAATCATATCAAATATGCACCACCCAGAAGTGGCTAGCTTACTAAAGTGCTTCTTGGAGGACATACTCTGGAAGGATGGATTACCACCCTCTGGTATATGCATTGAATCAAATATTTTTATATGGTGCTGTGTCCTAATAGAAAGACTGCATAGGTCCAGGGACCAGGAGTGGGAGTGGCCCCACTTGCCATCACTCCCAATAACACTCTGGGGTGATGGGGCTGGGGAGGGGAGTTGTACTTCTTATCATATAACTCTGGGATCTACAGGGTTAGAAACTCCCATCCTCAAAGATGGTACACTTTCACCTTGGAACACAGCAAGAGTATCATTAAGTTGTAAGCTACAGCTGTCACCTGGACACTTTTGTTCCTTGCCTCCAGGGCCCAGTAGACAAGGAGAGGAGTTACCACCTTGGCAGAGGTAACTACCCTGATCATCAGGAGGAAGTGGGGCTGTTACAGGGTGGGTCAGGGAGTAAAGTGTGGAACCCAGGGCCTACTTATGCTCATTTTGATGCTTCCTGGCCCACTTGTGGTGTTAAATGAACAGGCACAGCAACCTCATTCTGCAAAGGGTATATGTCAAATAGCATCTGAGCTGCTATAACAAAACACTATAGACTGAGTGGCTAAAACAGCAAACATCTATCACAGTTCTGGAGGCTGGGAAGTGCAGATCAAGGTGCAGGCAGATTCAGTGTCTGGCGAGGGCTCCGTTCCTGGTTTGCAGACAGCTGCCTTGCTACATCTTCACATGGGAGAGAGCAAGAAGGCCTAGTCTCCTCCTCTTCTTCTAAGGGCACTGATCACATCATGAGGGCCCCACATATAACTCAATCCAAATCTAGTTGCCTCCCAAAGATCCTACATCCAAACACTATCACATTGGGGATTATGGTTTCAAGATATTAATTTTGGAGGGACACAAACATTCAGTCCATAGCAGCATGGTGACAAGGGCTCAGATCTCTTGCAGATGAGGACCTGGATGAAATCACTAAGAAAACCACCGAGACTACCAGTGTGTAGAGGAATGGACATTTGGGTATTTGATGGTGAGGTGAATCTAGACTGAGTAATGCAGGAAAAGAGTATCAGTTCTGGTCCCTCAACTCACTGCAGCTGTGGGGGCTGAAATTTGTGCTCACTTTCTCTTCTAAGTTTTCATTCAGGAGGAGAAGCCCACAGGAATCTGCAGGAGATGCTTCATGAATATGCATGCATAAGTGGACTAGGGTGAGGCAGAGATGAGTCACCCAGTCTCTCTTCAAGGAAGCACTTGCACCTGAGCTATGGAGCTATGAGAGTGCAGTTGGCAGACAGCCTCCAGCTGCCAGCTCCCTCAAGGCCCGCCCCAGGTGCAGAGAGTCACGCCCCAGGTGCAGAGAGTCACTGCATCTGGTGACTGAGCCAGGCAGGAGTGTAGAGAAATGGACATTTCTGTTCACACTGGCACAACTCTGATGGGCAACATCTCACCCAGAGCTGCCCACCACACTGGCAGAGGCTTTGCTAGGGCTGCACTGCAACTTGCTTTCTCCCTCGGCTCAATCTTTCTCTCCTCTTCCTTCTTTTTACTGGTTTTCATTCTTAATAAGTAGCTTCCATTCAAATCTGTCTCAGCATCTGCTTCCAGAGAACCCAACATGCTATAGGCTATTATATGCTTTGCCTGCTTACAGGCAAAGGAGAAACTTGCTAACTAGGTAATTTGGGGTGAGTTATTCCACTCTCCTGAACTTCCATTTCCTCATTGGTAAAATGGGGATAATGTGTGCGCGTATGTAAACCACATGGCACAGTGCTTGGCATATCACAGTGTTCAGTATGTGCTGCCGTTTTGCTGTTTTAAAGGGAAGCTCCCCAAGAATGGACAGTCCCCCATGCTGACACAACTTTGTGAGGTTTCTGTTGAGGACTAAAAGCTGATTATTCAGTTTTCTGGCCACACTGTTGACAATCATAGTGCCTAATGAGTTTTTGTTTGTTTGTTTATTTTTTGGGTTTTTTCTTTTTTGAGATGGGAGTCTTGCTTGGATGCCAGGCTTGGAGTGCAGTGGTGCGATCTCGGCTCACTGCAAACTCCAATTCCCAGGTTCAAGCAATTCTCTTGCCTCAGCCTCCTGAGTAGCTGAGTCTACAGGCACATGACACCACATCCAGCTAATTTTTTGTGTTTTTAGTAGAGATGGCGTTTCATCATGTTGGCTAGGATGGTCTCAGTCTCTGACCTCGTGATCTGCCCACCTAGGCCTCCCAAAGTGCTGGGAATACAGGCGTGAGCCACAGCACCTGGCCTCACAGTGCCTAATTCTTAACACAGCATCACTGTGAATCCAGCACATTCCAAGTGTCTTGCATGTTTTAAGTAATTTCAACAACCCAGTGAAAAAGGTAGAGTTCCTAGTCCAATCCTACAGATAAGGAAATGAGGCAGAAAGTAGTTCATGAACGAGGCATAGGTTCCAAAGATTGGAAGTGGGAGAGCTGGGCTCTGAACATAGGCCACCCGGGAGCAGATTGGAGCTTTTGCTTATAGCATCTACTGTCTCTTTGTTGAACTTTATTTTACAAAGAATGTGAGTCAGAATGAGACAATCCTGCCTTCACCTCTCACTTGCCTGTAACACCCTTCCAGAATAATTTTTTTTTCTGAATAGGAAAGAGCAACAGGATGAGGAAGATGTCACCTTCCTGCAGATGGATTGGGATTCATTCATCTCTTTCTGAAGCCCTGAAGGAGGGAAAGTCCAACGCACTTGTATACTCTGGCAGAGGGCATAATGGCAGGAGTGAGATGTTGACAATGGCAGCTTCCCTGCAAATAATTAACTCAGCTTTTTCAACAAGTCTTTATTTGCTTAAATTAACAAAATATAGGTTACATGCTCTTTTTGGGTAAACTGCTTTTTCAGTGAAACAGAAAGCAATATTCACAACCTGGGCTGCTATATACTTAAGAGTTTTAGTTTTTAAATAGCAAGCCAGAGGTCTGTACAAAATCAACATTTGCTGTAATGTTGTCCAAATATGTGAACGATTTCAAATGTTAGCTGTGTTATGTTTTGTTCCAGCAAAGCAGACAAAGATCATAATTCAAAACACAATGTTAATATTTTATTATATGCCTTCAGGGCTTAATAAATACAGTATGCACATTGAGCTTTCTCATGCAACTACTCATATACAAATATACCAGTTACTCTTGTGGGTTTATGAAAGATCAGCCTTAGTCTCATGGCCAGTGGGGAGTCAAATTTTCAAAAATGAAAGAGGAATTGAAAGGCAACATGAGGAGTAATCATAGGAATGAATAAAAAGAATAAAAGAGAAATATGCCACTTATCTGGTCCATTGATTTGTTCAAAGTGACAGTGGTCAAAAGGCTGGAAAGCATTTGGTAGTGACCTATTTTCAGAGTCTCACAATGTGGTATTCTGGTTTTGGAGTGCTGGTGATCCTGGAAGGCTTGCCTTCTCCTTCAAGGCTTGCCTTCTGGGTCATCAGCTCGTTAGGGAAGGTTGGCCAACTCTTAACTCTGTGCTCATGCATAGGGTGTCCATGTAATTTCTCACCCAAAATGGAATATTTTTGAGAATTAGAGTGACACTTGAATAATTATCCTGGGACAACAGGTCTAAACCAGGATCATCCCAGGCAAACCAGGATGTTGGTCACTCAACAGCATACAAAACCAAGGTTTTAGCCTTGGTGCTCAGAAGGTTAATGCTGTGTTGACCATCAGGTTAGCTCTAATCAAGTATCTTATGCCCAGAGTCAACAACTAAAAACAGGCCCTCGAATACAGTCCATAACAAATTGTTTTTACTTCTCCTAGATCTTTTATCTCCCTCCAAATAAAATTTTACTTAGAATGTTAATGTATAAATCAGATGGAACTTGAGCTGCTTGGAGTGAGGTGGGTGTGGGAGTAGAGAGTTTCTCCTCCCCTAACCACTCTTCGGAGGCCTGCAGATCACCTCTGGCTCCTCTAAACACAATCTGAAAACCATCATTCTAGACCATACTCTCTCCAACTCAACGTTAACTGATCCCTCAAACATTCCCACATAGTTGGTTTTGGGTGGAAAGGACTAGAGCCTGTTACTCTAGAATTTCCTGGTTCCCATTCCAGCCAGGGATACGCAGAACCAAATGGTAGTCTGCAGCACCTGTGGTCAAACACAGCACATGTGTAGGTCCTCAACACACGGCCACAGTGTGAATAAATGTGTAACTGGACCCAAGAGTTGCAGGCCTCCCAGGCCACTTTGCCAACCTCCTGGGCAATTTCATCAGAGGCATTGATGAGCTATATTAATAGCGAGTGGAAGGGACTTGCCCTTCTGAGAACGGGTTTTTGACCCAGAGTTGTGCTTGTAACCACTGAAACCCACAGTCTTCTCTTCACCTTCTCCTTTGCAGGTGCCCTTACTGCAAGACATAGGAGCCTTAGCACTTCATGGTGGTGGGGAGGCTGACAGGAGAAGCTTTAGGCAAGGTGGCAGGGGAAATGGGTCAGAGATGGACAAAACACACGAGTGAGTGATGACAACCAGGTGGGGCTAATAGGGCAGCACCTTGGCCTACAGAAAAGGCCAGCCCCCAGCAGTTGGAGATGGACATGGGACAGGATCAAGCACAATAATAACCAGTACCTAGCTCTACAAATAAGAGTTGAAACTACCAACCCAGAGGTTTTTCCATAAACAGACACAGTACCAGAGGGTTACTGCTTATGGGCAGTCACACGTACACGACACCCGGTCAGAATTGCTTTTCTCAGTGCCAGTGCCTAAGTAAGGCCAACCTGCTGGGCCCAACCCACCCAACAGAGTCATTTCCACTCACTGGCATCATGGTTCAAGCATCTGGGAAGAAATAATGAGTCACCATAGGCCAGTCATGCATTTTTCAACATAGTAAGTGACCATAAACATTAGAGGCATCATCTTCTAGTATAATGTAAAAAGTGTGTATCTATGTATAGAGTGTGTGTGTCCCCTCACAAGGCTCTTACAGACAGGGAGGAAGGCCTACATCAGCAGTATGATTGTGAAGTCTCCTATTCTCAACTTTAATGAGTCTGAGGCTAGGAACAGAAATACTTATGAAGTCCCTGGGAGGTGTCCTGGAAGTCACAGAAACGGTGAGTTCTATTTTAGTCCCCTCAATCTTCTCAATCTTGGCTGCACATAAGAATCGCCTGGAGCAATTTGGAAAATTCCAGTTCTGGGGCTCCACTCCAGACCAATTAAATCAGAGTCTTAAGAGGTGAGGCCTTTGTTTGGTGGTTTTTTTTTTTTTTTTTTTTAAAGGCTCTCCCAGATGACTCTAATGTTCAGCCAGTATTGAGAACACAGTCCAGAGTCCTCTTTACTAGTGATCAGCTGACAACTATTCTAGTACCCCAAATAAGTCAAAGCTTAGATTTCTAGGAGAATTCTTTGGGGTCACCCCCTCCACCCCTAGCTCTGAGGAGAAAGCCCCCTGCTCACTGGCTAGCTGGTGACACCTCTTTCTGCATTTGTACTTTTTCTTTTCTTTTCTATTTTTTTTTTAGGCAGAGTCTCACTCTGTCACTTAGGTTATAGTGAGGTGGTGTGATCTCAGCTCACTGCAACCTCTGCCTCCTGGGTTCAAGCAATTCTCCTGCCTCAGCCTCCTGAGTAGCTGGGACTACAGGTACCTGCCACCATGCCCAGCTAATTTTTGTATTTTTAGTAGAGATGGAGTTTCATCATGTTGGCCAGGTTGGTCTCAAACGCCTGACCTCAAGTGATCCGCCTGCATCGAACTACCAAAGTGCTGGGATTACAGACGTGAACCACCCCACCTGACCCCTGCATCTGTCTTATGGGGCATGAGGCCTCAGAGCAAGACAGCAATGGTCTCCAGGAGGGAGCTCTGCTCGAGAAGTGGGGGCTTATCTGAGGAGCCAGGACTCTGAACATCATCAGATCATCTTGAAAAAATGCTCCAAATGCCCAGTCTGACGAAGACAGCTGACACAGAACAAGAGAATCTAAGTATTCTAAGCAGGAATCTAAGTATCGCCCATTTCCCTTAGTCAAAAATTATTCTTCTCCTGAAATTTTACCTTATATTTGCAGCAACTGCTCGAGAGCATTCTCTTCAATAGCTCATCCTCCTGCGCCATTTCTGACATTTTTGGTTATAGAATAAAGGCTATTTTAATATATACAACTACTAATATTTTCATCTATCCTGAAAATATTATAACCTTCACGAATTCACCTAACTAGTTATTCATAAGGTGACACCTAAGCACCATATTTTTGCAATTAGAAATTTACCATGTATTGCATATTAATCAAATGAAAATAGAATTTCCAAAGCACCTCAGCATCAACTTATAATTAGATATCTAAAAGAACATGCACGGTTTATTATACTGGCGATGCATAAAATACCACTGAAGAAGGCCCTGTACATGTGTGAAAGGCATCACGGCCCCGTGAATGACCTGAGAAGCCTTTACATTACCTACATCCCTGCTCATTTAGTCTAAGTCATTTGTAGAGATTGGTCCTATTCACCAGTCCCCAGAAAATGACAGTTCATGCAGAAAGCTATAGTTGAACTGCCTCGTTCTCATTTTCCAAATGTAATTTTAAAACTGTCCACTTAGACGCCTAAAAGCATTGCTTGTTTTTCCATTTTCCTCTCCAGTAATTCTTTCAAACTCTCATCTCTGTGCTTGAAGTATAAGTAATCGGAAAAAGAGGGGCCCCGCCGGGTGCTCGGAAAAGCCCTGAGGCTGAGACACTCCTCTCTGCCGGCACAATCTCTCTCCTGACCGCCCTCTGCCCCGAGGTCGCCCTTGCTCCTCTCCTCCCATTCTTCCTTGGACGCTTCCTCCTTCTCCTTGCAGGCTTCCTCCAGCACCTCGGGGGCGTGCGCGGGCTTGCTGGACAGATCCTCGGGTGTGCAGAGCTGCTGGCTCTGGGGGGCCAGGCCGGGGCTGTAGGGCTCCACCTCGTAGCAGTTGTCCTCCTCTTCCTCCTCGTGGCAGGGGCTGCCCCGGGCACTCTCCCCGTCTGATTGGAACACGGGCCCCTTGACCCGGCGCTTCTGAGAGAGGTCAAAGGGCTCCTCTTGCTCCAGACTCCTCAGGACGCCGGCTGTCTGTGCCAGGGCGATTCTGCCCCTTCCCAGACCTACGAGAGCAGAGCGAGAATTCATGCACCTGAGGAAATACTGCAAATGGGACCACGAGGAACGGGAGCAGCCCGGGCCTTTTAATGTATTCTGATAGCATATTTTAAAAATAGATCATTCCCAGTAAGGATGTGGTGATGGGAGGCTTGTCACAGACAGCGTTAACTTGGTTTAATCCCTTTAAGGTGAATTTGGCAACATGCACCAAAAGCTCTAAAAATAAGCTTTGACTTAGCAATTATGCTACTGCGAATTTAAACTGAAAAAATAGGCAGGCAGGCGCACAAAACACATGTGTGTGGATGCTTATCACCGTATTTTTCATCACAGTCAAACTGTGAAAAATGTTTGTATTTAACAATAGGGGTTTGGTTAAATAAATAATGATATATCCATATAGTGAACCATGTATAGGTGATGTAGAGACCTACTAATGATCATGAAAAGATATTAGCTATGTATTTTAAGTAAAAACAAAATATATATGTATGTATGTGTGAGCAT
Source organism: Cheracebus regulus (assembly GCA_963574635.1). Taxonomy (NCBI): domain Eukaryota; kingdom Metazoa; phylum Chordata; class Mammalia; order Primates; family Pitheciidae; genus Cheracebus; species Cheracebus regulus. The sequence goes on along the minus strand of CAUYQU010042930.1, from coordinate 62,600 downwards.
ATTTATTTATTTATTTATAGTACAGACCTAATTTTATCTAGCTAGCTATCTCTATTAAAAAATGTCTGGAAGGAGGTATGTCAAAATCTTAAAATCAATGAACATTGTCTTTTAACTTTTAATGTATTACTGTTTTTTTTTAACCATGAACATATGTTTTAGCATAAGAAAAAAGTAAATCAATAATAAAGGTATTTTCACCTTAAACAAAACAAAGAGATCCCATTTAGGGCAGCAGACACCACCCCATGACTGTGGGCCCTATGCCAACAGCCTACTCATAGACAGGGTAGAGATGGCATGCAGAGGTCCTCTGAGGAGCTCACACAGCCCCTGTGATTGACCACGAGTGTCCCTGCTGTTGGGCACAGTGATTCGAGAAGGCCTCACTTTTTTTTTTTTTTTTTTCAGAAGGACTCTCTCTCTGTCACCCAGGCTGGAGTACAGTGGTGTAATCTGAGCTCACTGCAACCTCCACCTCCAGGGTTCAAGTGATTCTCCTGCCTCAGCTTCCTGAGTAGCTGGGATTACAGGCATGTGCCATCACGCCCGGCTAATTTTGTATTTTTTTGTAGAGACAGGGTTTCTCCATGTTGGTCAGGCTGGTCTCCAACTCCTGACTTCAGGTGATCCACCTGCCTCGGCCTCCCAAAGTACTGTGATTACCGTGCCACCGCAAAGTAATCCACTGTGGTGATTCTCGGTGAGCCACTGCGCCTGCTGAGAAGACCTCACTTTTGGCTTTAGTTTGCAGGGCTGTTGGGATGGGCTTTTCAGCATGGCAGTTTCATTTGATCCTATCTTTAAGGCCTTGGCCTTTGATGAGCCAATAGTCAGGCCTCCAGCAATGGGCTGGACACTGAGGAGGAGCAACGGGAAGGGAGGGGACCCAGGATGCAACCAGACCAGGCTTCTGGGAGGGGGGTATAAAAAAGAAGGGTAGGCGCGATGATGTCCAACTTTGCTCACTTTATGATGCTGTCAGGCGATGAAGCTGTCTGTATCTTTAATCTTGTCGGGGGACAGGAAAGATCTTTTTAATGATTTTTGAGCCACTTCAAAAGGTAGAGTGAAAAATAAAAGCTAATACCTTTTGTAGATGAAAACACTAAGATTGTTGAAAGTCTGTTAAAATTTTTCAAAGCAACTCTCTGTTAGTTATTTTTCCAGAATGACAGAGCTGTTAGGTGCCTTTTAGGATTTGAGCATCAGTGTCGGGTAAGTCATGGCAACCAGGTCGTGCTTTCAGATGGAGTGTGGTCTCCTCATTGACTTGTATGTTACCCGTCCTGATGACCGAGCAAACCTCACCTCTTCTGGAAAAATCCAGGCCTGGTTTGTGGAGGTGGCTCAGGCAACTAGAAATTCAGTGAATAGTGCAGGAGAAAAACATTTGCAGGAAAAATAAAGTTGTTTTTGTTTTAACTAGAATGTTTCAGGGCTTTTGCACAAACTCCAGCCCTTGTTTTGTGACCACAGCTCCCTGTTATCCAGGAGTCGCTAGAAACTCAGTGGGTACCGTGAAAAACCTGAAAGCTACAATCATTTTGTTTCACACTGTGTGTGCATATGTGTATCTATTGATGAATATGCACGCCCACTCGACCATCTCTTTTGTAAGTGGGTGAGTGAAACAGCACACAAATTACCCCATGTTTCTGCCTAGGGTAATGAGCACTGGCTTCAGAAATTATTAACTGGGAATCCCAGTTTTGTCTTCAGACTTGCTGTTTGACCTTGAGCAATTTATCTAACGCCTCTAGGCCTTGGTCTCCTCTTACATAAAATGAGAATAACACAGTCTCTCTCATGGTATTGTAGGGACAAGCAATAATGTCCCTAAGGTGTCTCACCCTGTGCTTATCATACTAGTGACTGAAAAGCTGTTAATATGATTTTGTAAATTACATGTAAAACTATCTTCTCTCCCCACACACAGACATCCTAGAAGGCAGACTGTCTCCTTCACCTAGTATCTGCCGCTGCATGTAGTTCACTGCTTTGGACACAGAAGGACTGGTTGATTAGGTGATTAAGGAGCAACCCTGATGAATTCAGTAGATCTAGAACACAGACTCCTCATTGCCAAGGGCCCTGGGACAAAGCAGGTAAAGGCGGTAAGAACTTTTCATTAGTTCAGTGAGGACTCAATATGTTGTAAACCCCTGCTCTGCATATGGGCCAATCAGCCCTACCTACCAAGCAGGAAAATTGTCCTTGCGTGTGTCTGGTCATGAACAAGTAGGAAAGACCTAGCCTGCTACCAACACACTTCTGCCAACAGTAGGGCTTACACACCTGTTTTCTCAAAAGGAAAGAAAAATTGTGTGCTCATTAACAGCAATGCCATGAAGTGTGTACAATAAAGGATGCAGAGTCAGAAAGGCCAAGGTTCAAATCTTGACTCTGCTGCTTTTCAGCGGAGCAACTTTGGGCAAATTGATCTCCTGAAGCCTTCGTTCCCTCACTGTAAAATAGAAATAACAGAAGTTCTTCCAATCTGGAGTTGCCATGGATATTAGCGGCAAGGCACCTGATGTAGTGTCTGGAACAAAGGAACCAATAATGGTACTGATTGGCATCATGATGATGGTCCAACGTCCTCTAATTCACTTGTACTTACTACCTTCAGAAATTAGCATCAGATTTTTTTCTAGTAACATCATAAGGCTACTCCTGTTACTCTGCTCTGGTCTTGACAAGAATAACCCTCAAGATAATGCCCCATAAAAGGAATTCAGCTCCCATTTGTTTTTCACTGGACTGACTCACGGGGCTTCACAGGAGAGTGATTACCTTGGGAATGAAGGCCCCGCTCCATGACTCCGTGCTTGACTTTCATGTGACGCGTCAGGTTCCCCTTCAGGGTGAATTTGCTCGGGCAATAGAGGCACTTGAAGGGTTTGCTGTCCGAGTGCAGGTGCATGTGGCCCATCAGGTTGTGCATCCGGTTGAATTCCTTCCCACATAGCTGTTGAAGATGAGGACGAGAACACAGGTTACTCTGCCTGAGTGAAGCCCCATCCAGGCCCCTGGAGCACAGATACCACTTTTATTTTGTTTGAACCTTGGCATTTTAATCTGCTTGCAAGGAAAATGTCCCCAAGGAAATCAGGAAGGAGCCTCAGAGGTGGAGCAAGTAGCGGTGGATTCATAAGGTTTGTTCCTGGAGTTCAGAGATCTTTAAATTCAAAGTAAAAATATCAAAGCTTGTAAAGCTTCTTTTGAATAAAAACTTTGGAAAAGGAGAAGAGCTGATCTGAAAATCAGTGGCTCCAAGGGTTCTTCCTTTAATAATAAGAATATGATTATATTGCAATATGGAAGGCATTGTTTTAAGTCTACCATGGATTATCTTCTTTAATTCTCACACCAATCGTATGAGATGGCTGTTGCCATCCCCATTTTACAGATGGGCAATCTGAGGACTTACGTCACTTGGCCAAGGCACACATGAGTGGGTGCTGAAGCTGGGTTAAGGAACTCAGGCTATCGGATGCCAGAGGCCACGTGGTCAACCACCAGACCATGCTGTGTGTCTCCAGACACAACTCTTCCATATCAGGCAGAAGAGAATAAAATAATGCACTGTATTATTACATAAACTGTATCAGACAATGCTTTTTAAATTACTTTATTTTCTAATTACTGGTATGAATTTCAAAGTTAAAAGAAATGAAAAATCATCCAAGGAAGGAGTGTGTCTTTAATCTCTGGGTAGAAATTTGAAGTAGTGAGAGTGCTATCTCAGGTGTACAAAAAATAAACATGTTTTACTCTTTCTTTCGCATCATGCTTTCTATTTCCATCAAAGAGCAAATACATGAAGGACCACTGGTCCTCCAACTTCTTTTGGAGGAAGAGCAGAACTTTCTTTTCACAGGTCATTTTGTATATGCAGAAAGTGTAGGCCAGAAGCAGCCTGCTCTGGGGGTGCTTTTATTGTCCCCAAACCTTACTAGAACAGGAAAATTCCAGCCCTTCTTTAGCTGTGGTAGAGGAAAGCAAAGAGTGATTTTGTGTTTGTGATTGGACCAGAATGTTAAGGGAGGAGCATTCTCTTTCCCTCCCCAACCTCAGAGGCCAGTGGAGCTGGGGCAGTGATATGTGGTGAGATACAGAGATACTCAGGGTGAGCCATCCTCTGAGGCTTACACCAGTTTTCCTTTCCCACTGGGATATATTTTTAGGTCCAATGTTGGGAATCCTGGATTAAATTTTTATTAAGGAAGGCAGCATTTTCTTTAGTTGGCTGTGAGAGATAAGTGTTGAGCTCGTCTTGAAAGAGTAGGTAGATCTCTCAAATGAAGATTTGTCGAGATTAGCCTAGAAGAATGCTGGGTAGTAAGAGGAAGCCAGCCTGGGATTATGCATTTGCCACAGGTAATCCATGCACTGATAATGAATGGCTGGCTGTGTATTCTTGAGTAATTCATGTTTGAGAATTCCCCACCTTTGCTCTCTCTTACTAGCATGAATGAATTTGGCCTACTGTGGGGGGTTCTAAGCTCAGCATCCAGACAGAGCACCTGCACACCATATTCGTCTGAAAATGGTGACCTAAGAGGAGACAAGGATGACAGAATTTGTCTAATTCCAACTTTCTCAAGAGAAGCAATATGTAGGATAGATGACCATTTTATTCTCAATTGAGATAACTTATTAAGATGTATCAATCTGTGGCTCAGTTGTGCTCATGTGTAAAAGTTCTATTAGAGTTATGTTTATTAGCTTAAGTTGCCCACTTCCCCACCATCATGGCTAAAAGCTTTTTTTCTGGAGACACAGTCCTTCTCTGTTGCCCAGGCTGAAGTGCCATGGTGCCATCTTGGCTTACTGCAGCCTCCACTTCCTGGGTTCAAGTGATTCTCGTGCCTTAGCCTCTCAAGTATCTGGGATTACAGAAGCCTGGGTAATTTTTGTATTTTTAGTAGAGATGGTGTTTCACCATGTTGGCCAGGCTGGTCACAAACTCCTGACTTCAAGTGATCCGCCTGCCTTGGCATCCCAAAGTGCTCGGATTACAGGCACAAGCCACCATCCAGGCCAAAAAGAAGCTTTGAACCTAGAGATTCTAGATTACAGATTTCCAATCATGTGTCATTTTCAGAAAAAGCACACCTCATTTGGTTTGTGGGATGGTTCCTGTTTATTTGGAGTGAAGCTGCTGTTACAATTGCTGAGTATAACCAGTATTTGCTTCAGATATGTTCTCACTCAGGAGACTGCAACACGCATTAAAGCTTTGCCTGCTTTTTTATTTATTCCCTGCCTAGTATTGGCGTGACATGTCATGGCGCCTCAGTTAGCATCTGCCGAGTGAGGAAACGGGTGGGGAACATTGCCCAGAAGAACTGATCAAAGGAAAAGCCATGAGTGGTTAAGCACAAGGAATGGAGGGGGAGAGAAGCTGAAGACCAGAAGATCAATTAGGCTACTGCACTAGTCCAGGCATAAACCGGGTCTCGTGGTCCTATAGGCCAGAAAGAGGTCATTGAAAATAAGTGACAAGGAACTTCTGCGCTTGGCTCCCATGATGAGAGAAATTCTTCTTTCAGTTATTATCTGTGGTTACTGAAGCCTTAGAAGCTGAACTGGTCTGAGAGGGTTTTGTAAAGGGGGTGGAATTTCAACCTAACTGTGAAAAATGTGTAGAGTGTACTTTGTTGTACACAAAGATAAAGAGTCTTCATTAGTTATTTTCAGATATTTCAGTCAACCTTACACCACAAGTAAGGTAACCATTATGGTTGTGATAATGATCAACTTCTGGTGGCTGCCACACCTTCTGGGACCTTGGGGTAGTGTAGACCTTGCAATTCACCTGCCCCAAGGTTCCATCTATTCCCCTTCCCCAGCTCCATGCACAGAGATGTGCGCCTATGATAATGGTGTCCGGGCTCTAAACAGCATCCCAGGTAGTCTCCAGCGAGCTGACTTCCTTTTCTTTGTAGCCAACTCAATATCAAGCTACAGGGCTACACACATAGTATACTTCATGAGTGCCTGTGGGGGAAATACACAAGTCAGGGAAATATCATTACTTCACGCAAAATTCTAAAGAGCATCCATCACCAGCTCTCATCCTTTTCCCACTAAACCTGTTAGTTTTCAAACTAAACTCCTCAGTGGCAGAAGGATGGAGCCAATTAACCCAGGACCTGAGATACCTGGGCTCCATTCATGTCTGGGTGGTAGGTAATTAGCTTCTTCCTCTCAGACTGGGACCTGCCACCAAGCCTTTCGGTCCTTAACCAGAGCACTTGGCCTCCTCATCTTTCTCAGATTGTCCTCATGTGAAACCACCCAAGTGTATGGAGATATGTTATGTCTGTCTCAAGAGAGAAACCTCTCAGACACTTAGTGAAGAGAAGCCGGAGAAAGAGGATGGGCCAGTGAATCATGGCGCTCTTGGGTGGAGGAGTCTGAGCTTTTAACCCCCTAGCAGAACTGGCACAGTAGGAGAGGAGAGTTAGACCAGAGGGAAGAAGGATGGATGGGAGGGACCACCACATCTCTAGGCTCTTCCCCAGAGAAAAGCAGCCGTTTTAGTCGAGGCCTTCTTAAATCATGCGATGCAAAGCTAAGAGTGTGCCCAAGCAGGACTTGCTGAATCATCTCCTGCCAAGGTCTGTGGAGATTAAAATAGGAGTGGATATTGGTTCAGGAAGCTGCCGGAGTGGTGAAGGCTCTGATCTCATTGTGCAGGTGGGCGTCTCCACCAGTGTGCCCCCACCTGGCCTCTCGGTATCTCTAAGGAGCACCATCAGTGTGTCTCCACTTGAAATCTCAGCTTCTCCATCCACCCGCTTTTTAAGATGGAGGTGGACCTCAAAATTTAATGAAAAATGGAAACAAATATTTTAAAGCACCCTTTAAAAATGAGTTGCATGAGTTATTAGGCTTTGAGATGTCAGAGTAGGGAGAAGAAGTGCAGACACAGAAGGACAGAGAGCTTGTTCCATGTTCTCTTCTGTATAACGTTGATAATAATCATTGTTTCCTATGAAGGTTGTTGTAAGGATCAAGTGAGATAACTCCCAAGAAGGGCTTGGCAAATAGTAAGAGCTCAATAAATATTAGCTCTTTTTACTCTCATTATTGTGTATATAGTAGACTCTTTTACATTACAGAAAGGGAAAGCTCTTTGAAGATGAGGGGAATGTTAAAGGAAGAACCAAATGAAGCATCCACTGAGTAAATACCTGCCAGGCTACTACTTGAAGTGCAGTAGAAATGCAAATAGTTGTACCTGCTCCAGGTCTGAGAAGTAAGGATGGGAAGAACGGCTTCATCCAAGGTTCAGGAATTGGAGAGGGCCCAGTGATTGGCTCCCCCATCCCTAGTCTGCCCTTTGAACAGCTGGTAGATGCCTGTGTGCTCCGGGCCTCCTCATCCTGGCCTCCTGGCACTCTTCTCCTCCCTGGTGCAGGGCCTGGAGACACCTCGGGCACTTGCCATGAACTCCAGTGGCCATGCTGACAGCCATGGAGAAGCTGGCTCTGGTCAGAGACCCAGGGTGATGGCAGCGGGCAGCCACTGGGCTGGAGCCAGAGTAGCATACTACCTCACCCCAACCAGCCTGCTGTGAGCTTCAGAACTGAGATGTGCCAGGAAGCCTGTGTTTTCCTATTCAAAGAGAAGAGGTCAGAGCTGCAGCCTGCAGCTGAAGAGAATGGCCTCCGTGAAACTGCCCTTCCCGCACATTCTTCTCCCTCTCTCTCTCTTTTAATAAGAAGGGTGTTCCTTTTCTCAAAGGGAGAAAGAGGGAGGGAGGGAGAGAGAGATTGTAAACTGTCCAAAAGGACCGTGAGAAAACAGGAAGCTTTGAAAAGTACAAGAGAAAGCAAGATGAAATCTATTTGCAGGCGGGCCCCTGGGGACATGTGAGGCATTGTTAAGCAGGCAGTTCATACAGCTATATCCTTCCTTCTGCTGAGGAGGGCTTTGCTGCCAAAAAGCCTGCTATCTGGTCACTGCCTTAACCCCCTCCATGCCAGCCTGAAAACCCTGACCCCAAGCACGGGGCCCCTCAAAGCCCCCCATCTGGTTTCTTACTTCTTGGAGAGTCAAAGAAAGTGAGGGGGAAAATGGAGTCAGTTTGACAACAGCGGTGGAGACCCTCTGCAGGGAGATTTTATCCCTCTTCTGACAGCTCTGCCCTCTGGCCTTCAGCCTTCAGCTGCAGACAAGGTTTCAGATGACCTGGTGATTCATAACTTAGGCAGCTCCCGGCTTCACCCATCTCAAAAGAGAATTTGTCCCGGAAATTCTGGATGGCTGCTTTTCCTGGACAGGTTTCCCAAAGACAGCAGCTGGTTCTTTGCTGCTACGGAGTGTGGCCACTACAAGGATAGGATCCTAATCAACCCCTGTGTGCTTACCCAGAATCTGGGAAGCATATTTCTGAAAAGTGGCTTAAGTCTACAGGCGCAGGTCTCTGGAAAAACTCCAACTGGCTCCAAGAAACACGAGTCCAGAAGTCTAGCCAATAGCAAAAGAGCCCAGAAGGGCAGTAACTTTTTTATAAGGAAAAAAAAAAAGAAAAGAAACATGAAATGGAAACCTCTCCTCTCCTCTAATTTTCCATCCTATTGTTAATGCCTAATCCCACAGTGAGTGAACATTTCTGCTTGCTAGGGACAGCTGTTTCCACCCAGTACAGGCCCAGACAAGATCAGTTCACATTGAGACAGGAGGAAGGATTTATGTTAAGAAGGAATTTTAATGGTAAGAGTCCCAAGAAATGAGAATCTGTTACTAAAAGCCTCTTCCTTGCTGTGAGTTTTTTGGGTAAAGGGGAGAGAGCGAAGACTGCCTCTTCTGCCCAGCCATGTCAATCACGAGGCATGAAGTGGATGGCTCTTCTCCGTTACAGCAACAAAGCACAAGTCCAGTTGCCTTGAACTTGCCTGGGCTTGTAGTCCAACACCGCCGGGCAGCCAGCCAGCCCTTTCTCTCAGGTGGCTGGGAATTGTATGGCAATGGGCAAATGGCCCTCCATCCCTTTCTCAACTCCCAAATCCTAACAGCCTTCACCCAAGGCCGAATTTCCAAGAATCTAGCACAGCACAGCTGGGAAGCAAGAACCCAGACAGTACCTTGAGATGGCTAACTCCACAGTGTGACCTGGAGCTAGTTTACAAACACAGAGAGCCTTGTGACATAATCTGCAAACCCAGGCATGCTCTGCAAGTCTGTTGGAAGGAAGAAGGGCGATGGTACAAAGAGGGCACCCAGCAGGGTGACACTGATGGGAGACGGGGACAGGGAGAGGAAAGCCCTGGCTTATGCTTTTAGCACTGTCTCGGAGACAGAGGGCTCTGAGTGGAGGTGGCTACACTCATTCTTGTTTCACAAATGGCTAAGTATGGAGAAGGCCCACTTTCTCCATTGTTTGACAAGAATGTCCTTTCGCCTCCAATTCGTTTTGTCTGATGATAAACAACACTCTGTAGGGAGCCTCCCGACCTCTAGTGTGGTCTCCTGAGAGGACTTACCACCAGGAAGAAGTAACCTTTGCAAATGGCCAGTCCAATTCCTGTACCAGGCCCATCTCTCCCATTGTAAAATTTAAGCAGTGCATTGTTTCAAAGCTGGCATCCTACTTTATAAACCACTCTCTTATGGGTTCTGATGGTGTGGACCAGACATGGAGCCTAATCTAACCTCAAGAAATGGGTAAAACAGAGTTTCTGAACTGTCAGCCTGACCATCAGACATGCTTTGGACCATGTACGTGTCCATCATTGGAGTGGAGGAGGAAGGAGCCATCGTTCATAAAGGGAGCCCCTAAACATCAAGCTGGGCCCAGGTTACATAGCATCTCTTGTGCACTGATACTAGAGAGAACCCTCTAGATCCTCAGACACTACCTGGCTGCAGAAGTCCTCCAAGCCCCTGAAGGTAGAGAAGCAGAACTGCCTTTGTGCCCTCAAACTACACATAACCTACATTGGCTTTGCCCCCTGACATAACACTATATTTCAGGAACATTTTCTGCCTGGTTTTACAACTACTACTGGACCAGAACTGATGAGATGGAGGTAGGAGATGGCTGAGTGGGACAGATGTGAATTTTCAGGGTATCGTAAACGATGTAAATGGCTCCCTTCATATTTTAGCAACTTTACTCCACCACCATTAGTTGATAAGATAAAAAATTCAGTTCATGCTTGAAGCCCAAGAGTAAACTCATCACAAGGAATGAAGAATGGCAAAGGGACCGACTTGTACCTCCATTGCATGAGACAGTAAAACCCTTTGCAAGAAGAAACAGCTCTGTTACATGTGATGTGCTCTAGGGGCTCAATGAAGTGGGAAGGAAATGAAAGAGAGAGAAGAGGAGGCACATGGAGCCCATGGGCTCATGCCAGGCCTCACTTCAATGGGCATATGACACAGGGTGCCACCGTCAGAAAGGTCCTGAGTCTGGCTTAATGCTCTGCTTTCACCATCTTGAAACTCCCAGTAATGTTTGAACAAGGAGTCTTGCATTTCCATTTTGCCTTGGGTCCTAAAAATTAGGTAGCCTGTCCTGCATGCAACTTACTCCCACTTTAGACGGACATAAATTGACTTTCAAACCACTGGAAATGTGAAGAAAAGGAGGGGAAACAGAAGTGGGTGGCAGGAAAAGGGCTGGAGGGAGAAGCCTCTCTCTCTCACCTCCAGACAATGCCCACACAGGTCTAGGGAAGCTCTGGTGTCTGACCCCTCACCCCTTCCAAGAGTTGCCAACACAGGAAAGAAGTCAGCTTCACAGGGGATTCCTTCAAGTGGGGCCACACTGCAGAGGGATTAAAGCAGGAACAGCCCCTGGAAGCAGGGAACCCCACTTCAGGAATATGGATCAGCAGAAAATATCATTTAAACTCCATCAGGCATGCAGTAGCAGAGAGAGAAAACCTTCATTTCAAACAGAAGGGCTCTAATGATACCTGAATGTGGTGATTTCCCTCTTCCTCCCCCTCAGTCCTCTTCGTGGCCAGATGACACCTGGCCAGTACATCACTTGAATTAAACCCAGTCATGCGCGGTGTTTTCTTGTCATTTTAGAAGTAGAGAAAGAAAACACTGGTGTGGGGCAGGGACAACCTCAGGGGGCCGAAGCATTTCTGAGTAAACCCTGTCAGAGCTTCAGGCTTTACAAACTCCAGTTCACACATTTTCTCAGCTGATGAAATACAAATCCAACCAAATTAGTCTAACACGGACATTTTAACAAAGACGCTCCATATCTGGGCTACCTGGCACTTAGCAATAGGTGAAAGACCCTTGAAGTGACTGTGCTCACAGTTATTCCACAGCCTGGGCAGGCATTTCTGAGGGCCTCTGAGGGGCTAGCCTTGGAATCCCTCTCATCCTCTCTGGGAGGCCTGCCTCAAAGTACACATGTGGCTTGGCCCTAGTGTCAAGAGGCAAGGAGGGGAGAGGAGGAGAAGGCAGGGAGGCTGTGCTAGAAGCTTCTCTGACTCTTTCCTATGTCCTGCTCATTGCCTTGTAAGGGGAAGAAGGCTAAACCTGCTTTCTCCTTTCTAGAACAAAGACTCCATACTACCTTAATCTTTTAACAGCCTCCTTCTCCAAAAGGGCCTTCCACCCTCAGACCTTTCCATAGCGCCTGGCTCCACCCCTGGGTGCTGATGCTACAGTGAGACAAACAGGGCAGGCTCCTTAGGGACCCCCAGCCTGGCATGACATAAGTGGGGTGTGCAGAGGGACGGAATGGCAGATGGGACCTGGGGTTGGCCATGGACCTATTCTGAGCCTCCGTAGCCCCACTGATGAAACAGAGTAGAAGGCTCCCTGGGGACGCTTTCCCATCAGGCATTTGCACAACTCTCTGGTTCCTTCCTGGTCCCACTGCCCACCTTGCATTTGAAAGGCTTCACGTCAGAGTGGACGATCATGTGTGCCTTGAGGGTCTGCTTCTGGACGAAGCTCTTGTAGCAGAGGTGACACTGGTAGGCGCGGATGTTGGTGTGGATCAGCACGTGTCGCTTCATGTTGGCCAGCAGGGTGAACTCCCGCCCGCAAATCCCACACTTGTGCTCCTTCACACCCTGCAGGAAGGTAAGATTCAGAAAAGCGGTGATTGACAGGTAACATGCTTTCATCAGGATCACAGGCTTCATTTTCCTATCTGCCACATCAACCCACAAAGAGCTTGGTGACAGATGCTGAGTTTCAAATAATGTAGCTTCAGCCTTGTTAAATTACTATTTTCTTGAAAAGTGTTGATTATGTAATCTTTTTTTTTTTCCTACTGAAAACCATAAACTAGCCAGACTATTGGAGGAAAAGAAAGCTATTGCTTTTGTTGCTCCAGCTGCTGCTGGGGTTAAGCCTCCAGTGATAGTTCTTGAGGATTAACAGGTTTTTGCTAAGAGCACTGTGGGCTGATAAGCAGCATGAATCTATAATCTGGCTTTCATGATAATGAAAAAGTAAAATCTTCTAAACTGATATTATCATTTCCCTTATGGAAACCAGTGTTCTCTTGCGTTCTCATTAATAGACTCGAAAATCCCAGAACAACTTATATCCACACTTCAGTAAATTACAACTTGATAACCACCCTCTCAAGTTGGTCCCCTGGGTTCCTACAGGCCACACCGACCTCCACATGACATGGTTATGGAGCCTCCCCTAAGCCAGCTCCTCCTTATAAGGAAATTTGGCAGGAGTTAGCTTTCTGAATTAGGAAACAGGACAGGAGGCTTTCTTGTTTCCTTGCTGTGCATGAAGGTGTGTTTGAACTAAGGCCCTCAATTGAGAGCGTTTCCAGGGACTCACAGCTAATCCTGACTATCCATCACTTCTCTGCAAAGGCCTTTGCAAGAGGTCTTGACCCAGAATGACTTTTGGATAGAAAAATTTAGAGAACCAGGGCATGAAACTGAAAGTTATCAGAGGATTAGAACAAGTTACTTAGTTAACAACTGTACCTAATGAAATCCATATTCCCTGATATTCATAGTGGCCGAAGGAGGGAAGGAGGGATTCCAAGCTCATCTCTGACTTTCTGCCTATATTTCTATTTCTTTACTTTGAGGCATGGTAAGAAAGTACCACTCTGCAGTTCTGAAGGGCCCATGGTATTAAAGGGTAGATTCAGGTCTCTAACCAACTGTTGACTTGTTGTAAAACCTTAGGTGAGTCCTGTGGCCTTTTTTAGTGAAGTCTTCTCATCTCAAGATGAAGTGGTGGGGCATGAGAACCCTAAGTGCTTTCTGAGTCAAGCACTGTCTAGTCCAGATGACGGTACATGAGTATGCATTTATGCTAATAAGGAGACCTAGAAATCAACCTCCTTTAGAAATTAAAGATTGATTCTGCCTAAGGAGATGAATTTTTTAAATGTAGTGCATATTCCAACACTCAGTTTAAAATTATAAAATTAATGAAAAACATTTTCTTAATGGTTTTATATTTTATTTTAGCATATTTTATATTTCCTCTGGGCTTGGCTCTGATCCATTTGTCCTTAAACCAAGGAGAAGTTTCTACTTATCACTGTTTTCAGAATTCTTTAAAGAGAATTCTGTGTCCAAAGTAAGATTCATCTGTGGGCTGGCCTAGCAAACAAATGAACAGGAGCCTGGACACAATTTTGAGGCAGGAAAGGAAGCTGTTGTTTCTCCGATAGGATTAGTGAAATCCCAGAGACGGAGGCCGTCAGGTGTTCAGGGGTGTGAACAGAGGAGCAGGTGGATAGAGGAAGTGTTCACTGTAGAGTGGCCAAGACACAAGTGCTGGTGTGAGAGATTCCTGAGTGACCTCCCATGCCTCAGTGTCTTCATCTGCATATCGGGAGTAGCTCTTACAGTTGTTGACAAGTAAATGAAGATCAAATGAAGAGTGAAACACCTGTCACATAGCAAGTGTTCAACGAATACTACCTCCCACTGTTTGCTGATACCTCTAATTAAAATGCATGGTGTTTTCTAATTCAAATGAAACTTATTTCAGACACCAGGCGGTTTCTCCCATTTTGACTTCATTTTCTTTCTTTCTTTCTTTCTTTCTTTCTTTCTTTCTTTCTTTCTTTTTTTTAAGACAGAGGCTTGCTCTGTTGCCCAGGCTGGAGTGCAATGGCGTGGTCTTGGCTCACTGCAACTTCTGCCTTCCAAATTCAAGCACTTCTCCTGGCTCAGCTTCCCAAGTAGCTGGGATTACAGGTGCCCGCCACCATGCCCAGTTAATTTTTGTATTTTTAGTAGAGATGGGTTTTTCACCATGTTGGCCACCCTCGTTTTGAACTCCTGACCTCATGATCCTCCTGCCTTGGCCTCCCGAAGTGCTGAGATTACAGGTGTGAGCCACCACGTCCGGCCTTGACTTCATTTTCTACTATCTTACAGGATCTTTATATGCTCTAAAACTCACTATTGATTCCTTTTCCACAAATACAGGAGCCCCTGAAGTTAGCGAATGGTCCCCTCTGTGGCCGAGTCACAGTCTGGGTCCTTTGTTGATGGTTCCTGCACTTGGCAGGCACTCCCCTCTAGATGGCATCTGCAGGTGACTTTTGTAGGCCAGGAGCTGTTTGTGCAGAGCCCACAAGGCAGCCACACATTTCATCTCTGCTGCAGAGCCAGAAAATGCTGTGTTTTGTCCCAACCTGACAAATGAAACCTATTATAGCACAGCAGAAACATTATCTTGGCTGGGCAAAGTCCTCTGCTGACCTTTCAGAATTAAAGAATGCTTTAGAAACTCTGGCTTGCTAGAAGTCTTTCCTGCCAAGAAAATCACTTGAGTTTAAGGGTGTGAGAGCAGGAGTCAGTGGGGGCAAAACTTCCTCTCAGAGGCTCAAAGCAGGTTCCAGTAGCTTAGCTGGGGTAAGATTTCAGGGACAGCACTAGGGCCTTGTTTTAGTTCAGCCTGAGTGACTCCAGGGCTATGGTTGCAACTGGGCTGAGCTTAGACTCTTGGGCCTGTATTTCCCCTTGAGGACCTGAGCACAGGGAAGATCAAACAAAACCAAACAGAGAAGGACACTTTCTCATGCCTCCTGCAATATAAAGCACAGGGCACTTCACCCAACTAGGCACAGGATCAACACGGGGAGGCATAGGCCCTGCCGGCCTCGCCAAGCTCTGCTTCCCTTGGAGAGCTTGTATATGAAGCAGGTCTCGCCGCTGAGGGAGAAAGCAACCCAAAAGATTGTTTTCCACTGCTTCAACAGTAGAAGACCAAGAGAATTCTCTAGAAGAAGGTGCTCCTTGGCACATTCCAAGCACAGAGCTGATCTAGGGTCTGATGACACACTCATGCTAGTGCCCTGGATGAAGTTTCTAGAAATAGAATCTGCAAGATTCTTGTAGGGTAGGGAGCATCCTTCCTCATCCTTTTCTGCAACTGTCTGCATTATTTATTTCTAGGCCTACCTTAGAGTCTAGAAGGCTGGTGGGGGGAAAGGGCTTGGTTGAGAATCATTCTCTCCTATTTAAACGTGAGGAAGGACCTCAGGGCTTGGCCAAGGGACCACATGTCTGGGGTTGCCCAGCTCCTCAGGGTCAGGGGCGGAGCAGGACAGGGGTCTGCTCCGGGGTCTGCCGGCTCCCCAGGGGTCTGCTCAGGGCCCCTGCTCCTCTTCCCCAGGCCCCCGCCCGGGGCCCGCGGTACCTTGTGGGTGAGGGAGTGCTGCTTGAGGTGGTGCGGCTGCACGAACTCCATGCCGCACTCGGAGCAGATGTAGGGCCGGATGTCCTTGTGCTTCATCATGTGGTTCTGCAGCTGGCTCGGGTACTGGAAGGTCTTGTCGCACTCGGAGCAGTTGTACTGGATGGGGCCCCTGTGCGTGGTGAGGTGTCTCTTCAGCTGGGCCAGGGTGGGGAAGTCGAGGCCGCACTCCACACAGATGTTCTCGCGCCCGCTGGCGTGCTTGGCCTCGTGGGCCTTCAGCTCGCTGGGGTAGGCGAAGCCGCGGCCGCACACGCGGCAGTTGTGCGGCTTCACCTCGCTGTGCTGCATCATGTGGCGCTTCAGGTGGCTGGTCTGGGTGAAGGCCTTGTGGCACACCTGGCACTTGTGGGGCCGCGTGCCCTGGTGGGTCAGCATGTGGGTGTGCAGGTGGCTGAGTTGCTTGAAGAGCTTCCCACAGTGCGCGCACGCGTGCGGCTTGATCCCGCTGTGGCCCAGGATGTGGGTGACCAGGTTGTACTTGGAGGTGTAGGACTTCTCGCAGGTGGGGCATTGCCAGCGCTTCTGCGCGCCGCCCACGTCCACGTAGTAGCTGTCGTCGATCTGCACGTTCACATCCACCCTCTCCACTTTCTGCTTGGTCTCCTCGCTCTCCTGGGGCTCGGCTTTCCGGGGCAGCAGAGGTTCTGGGGGCTGCTTGGGCAGGAAGGTGTGTCGGCTGAAGGGGAAGGGTGAGGACGAGGGCACGAAGAAGGGGAACATGAGGCCCGGGTGGAGTTTGGGGTAGTAGGGGTAGGGCGCGGGCAGGAATGGAGTGGGCGTCGGCTGGGGCCACATGGCGCTGGGTTTAATGGGCTCCTGCTTGACGGGCTTGGCCCCCAGGTGTTCCAGGCTGCGGTAGAATTGGAAGCCCGCGTTGCACAGGTCGATCATCTGAGAGTCATACTTGGGGCGCGGGGGCTGCGGGAACAGCAAAGGGAGGTTGGGAAGGCCGTGGTTTTTGTTCTCCTCGGAGTGGAGGGCGAGGGTGGCTTCTTCTGCAGGGTGGTTATAGGGCATCTTTGTGGGCATGCTCTTCCGTTTCCTAGACCCTCCTCCTTCGAAGACCCCGGGGAACCCATCTAGGTCTCCTGGAGGCGGTTCATACCGAAACTGGGAAAAGGGTCCTCGGAGAGCTTCTGGGAAGGGGTGTCTTTGGGGAGCCTTTCCCCGAGAAGCCACTGGCTGCAGGCGGTGGGGAAAGGAGGGGGTCTTCTTCACGGCCAAGTTGAAGTGCACATCCTCATCTTTGATCATCTTCATTTCCTTCTGCATCCTTGGCAGTTTTCCTTTAAAGAGAAAGAAACTTTCGTGTTTTGTTTTTGTTTTAAATCCTCTTTTCCCTTAAGGGTTTTGGCTGTTTATCAGTACTAATTTATGAAGAGTAGTACTTGCTTAATATGGACCCTCATTTATCCTAGGGCTGTTCAAAATATCACCTTTCTATCTCCAGTTATCAATATGGATAGCACTGGCCTGTTGGGGTGACCCTAGGGCTGAGTCAAATTAGGCTCCAGTGTGAATCCTGCCACAAAACCTCAAGGGGTGATGGTAGGAGGGGGAGTGGACTAGTTTGGGAAGAAACCTGAGAACTCATCTGGTCATTGTCCCCATTTAAGATGAGGGTACCAAGGTTCAGATAAATGAAATGACATTCTCAAGTCACACAGGTACTCACCGAAGGAGTGAGAACTGGACCCGTTCTGCTGCAGCTGTTCAATCTGAGATATAATTGCATCTACTAATGGTGATTGGAAAGTGATTTTAAGGGTTTATTTTTTTCTGTAAGGCAACCAATTTTCACTGCTACTCCCTTGCTTGGGCCTTTGCTGCTGGAAAATGAGGATATTCAAGGCCTCATAGAAAAAGGGATGTTAAGGCTTAACTCAGACCTAATTGTTTCTGAGTATCTACTCTGAGTAAGGTGTGCTACTAAGGCATAGGGAGTGAATGACATCAACATGATTTTAAAAAGCATTTTGAATAACTCAATGTTATAAAGTTATCTTGGCAATGTACACATTCCAGTCTTCAACCTGAAGCAACCTGGGATGAAATATTTCTTTATTACGTGAAATAAAGCTGCACATGGGTCTCTCCTTTCAGGTAGGTGTCAAAGTAAAGGGCAGCCTTGGTGACTCCTGTGGTGCCTGACATTTCCCTTGCTGACACAGCCAGTTACTGTGTCCTGGTGACATGGGACATGGGCATGTCTGAAAGAGCCAGTGGGAGGACTAGAGTCTGAACCAAGCATTGTGTTTTTCACATCTCCTTA
The DNA here is from genome assembly GCA_963574635.1 of Cheracebus regulus. NCBI lineage: Eukaryota > Metazoa > Chordata > Mammalia > Primates > Pitheciidae > Cheracebus > Cheracebus regulus. Next base: position 44,635 of record CAUYQU010042930.1, on the reverse strand, counting down.
CCAGTTTTCTTTTTTTTTTTTGAAGATGGAGTCTTGCTTGGTCACCCAGGCTGGAGTGCAGTGACACAATCTCAGCTCGCTGCAACCTCTGCCTCCTGGGTTTAAGCAATTCTTGTGCCTCAGCCTCCCGAGTAGATGGAATTACAGGTGCACAACACCATGCCCAGCTAATTTTTGTATTTTTAGTAGGAACAGGGTTTCAACATGTTGGCCAGGCTGGTCTTAAACTTCTGACCTCAAGTGAACTGTCTGCCTCAGCCTCGCAAAGTGCTGAGATTACAGGTGTGGGCCACTGTGTCCGTCCTTGTCAGTTTTCTGTCTTCCTCATATGGATACTGACAGAATGAACCAAGTGCCAACTCCACATTTCCAGTGAAGGTCAGTTCTACCCAAGGCCTCTGAGTTTGAATGGGATCAATCCCCTTTGCTCATCAGAGGCTCCCATGGAGCCAGTTGGCTTGGCCAGGTATAAGGTCTGATGTAGGGCCACTGGAGACAGGGCTGACATAGGGTCTCAGACTAACTCAGGGCTCTGGCCCCTGGGACTATCTACAAACAAGGTCATATGGGGTGAGGGTTCCAGGGGTGAGAGGACCAACAGCTTTCAGTGATTTTCTATGATCCTTGGTGAGTCAGATACAGCTTTTATAATTATCTAGATATTCCTAAATTCTTAAATTGGATGTGTGTCTTTTTGAGAGGCTCGAGAGCTGCAGTACAATTAAAACAAAAATGAGCCTTTTAAAATTTGGTTACCAAGTCTATACACAGACAATCCAATGAGGAAAAAATACGTGTCCTTATTATATGATTATCTGAGCATTATTTAAAGCTGTATGTGAAACTGAACAGAGAACAAAAAAATAATGCTTAATATTTGCTTTATGTTTATGTGAGTGGAAAGATAGCCCTGGCTTGTCTTTCTTACCGTGGGATTTGGGCTTGGTAATTATGAGCAAGAACTTGTGTGTCCAGAAAATGGGAAGCCCAGCCTGTGTCAGCTTTGCTTCCTCCTAAAATTCTATTTTCCCCCCCGCAATTTGTCTGTTTATTCCCAAAAGGCAGCCAGGGGTGGGGGCACCAAGCTGAGCCCAGCGGGCCACGGGACTTTCCTCCGGGGGAGTCTATGCTGGGTTTCGGGCCTCCTAAAATTCTTACTGCAATGCTAGATCTTCTTCCACTGCTGCCTCAAGGGCCAGGCAATTGTAGGAAGTCATGAAGGCAGTGGGAGAATGAAATGTCTAGATTTATGAGACCCGGGGGGGTGTGGGTGGGTGAAACAAGAGTCTTGCTGCTGCTATCAGAAAGGATCAGCAGGAGGATGGGGAAGCAGAGGTTCTTTGAGGTTTTTCTTGTTTACTAAATCATCTCTTAGCTTGCAATCCAGCAGGTCCTGATCTCTAGATTCACATAGAGTTATAGAGGGTGTGGCCCTGGCCCAAGAATTTATTGCATCTATAAAAGTTATTGACTTTCAACAAGACTAAATGTGTCCTGCTTAATTTAAGGGGAAAATGGCAGATCCTTTCTTTATAAATTCATCTGGAACACATTTGGTTTTATAACCCCTTGAGAGAGAAATTTCTTTTTGTAGAAAGGCTACTCAGATTGGAAAAGACTCTTCTGGACTACAAGTGCCTATGGCAAACATTGCAGAGTCCATCGGGAAGGAAACTCATTCTCTTTTTAAAATTCTCCTCTGATTAATAAAAGAGGCAATAATTCCTAGTGCATACTAGAGAGCTTGGATTGAGAATTAGTGAAAAAGAAACATGTCAGAACCTGGGCTAAAACTTACTGAGTTTCCTGTGTATTTTATTATTAAGAAGGTACTTAAACATGCATGACTAATGACGTGTTGTATCTTTATACAACGTGGTGTAGCTTATACTGGAAAGCTACCGATTTGGAAAGGAATGTTATCAACTAATTTTGAAACGGAAGGTATTTCAGTCTATGCACGTTATTATTGCTTTTGTTTAATATTTTTGTTTTTAGTTATGACATAATCAAGTAATTATTTCCTTTTAATACATTAGTTGGAATATACTCCCAATATCATGTTAATCTCAAAAGCATATTTATTTTTAGCATTTGAATTTTTATCACTGTTGTCCTAGTAAAGCAAAAAAACCCATGTTGAACAGAGATGATGATGTGGTAATCTTTTTAAACCTAAATTACACAATTATGTTCCTAAATACAGAGACTTTAGGTATATATATTTTAATCTTTTACATATTTTAATCTCATAATATTTATTTCCTTCAGTTTCTGTGTGTATGTATGATGATTCTCCCACTCTTAAAATAGTAGTCTGTGCACACAAGAATAAAATTAGAAACCTAGAAGGTTTTGATAAAGTAGGATCAATCCATGGAAATTTTTACATTAAAAACGGCAGTCCCTTTCTGAATACAAATGCCTTTCTGCATAAAGATCTTAAGGAGCATCACCAGTCCCTACAGAGGTCAAGGAGAACTAGATCTGATTTCTCCTTGGCCTGCTTGAGAGAGAAATCAGCTGTGGCTGCTTCTAGCTATTAATATCTCTGCCTTTGAGCTCCAGCACCAGGTGATACGGAGAAGCCCTAGGTGGTAAAACAACAACAACAAAATCCAGAAAACAAATCCATCCTGGGGAAGGGGAGTGTTGAAGGGAAAAGCAGGGGAAGGATATCTCCCTAAGGAGATAATTTATCTTGAAATCAGTCAAGTTAAAATTCTGGATGTCCTCAGCAAAAAATATTAATAGATTCCTGGAAAACCTCGATGTGTACCACCCACATGCTTCCCCCTATTTTTAAAAATAGATCCACAGGCACCCATAGAACTGACAGGATTCAGTTATGCAGGAGGCAGGTGATGCTTGGGGTTGGCAGTCTGGTTAGGAGACCCAAAACATGGGGAGGTGGGGCAAGCCCTCCTCTGAGTCATTGATCCCTGGCTGCCTCCAGAGGCCCTGGAGAAAACCAGCAGATTGTAAGACAGTTCCCCACCAAGAAGAGTTGAAACAACACACAAGAAGAAAGAAGAACTGAAAATGTAAAAGCCGCTGGGTATGGGATAATGGAAAGAGCGTTGGTTTGGAGCCTGAAAGTCTAGGTTTGAAGGTTGGCTTTGTGCTAGCAACTGCGGGAGACTAAGTTACTTCTGAGGTTTGATTTTCTCATCCATGAAATGGGAGTTAGGATATCCCCATAGGGTTGTTGGAAATTTAGAGCATGTTTGAGAAAGTATGTTAAGCACTAGACAGTATGCTGCCCTTAAGGAGTGAGAAAGAGTGGACAGGAGTGGGGGGCTGGGTTGTGATCAGTGGTTTGATGCTGTCTGACATCGTAACTGTTTTCTAAGCTGTCATCGTGTCTGTCTTGAAGCTCTTGATCACCACTGATGGCATCTGGGCCTCTGCTTTGCAAGTTAACCAAGACTTTACCCATTTATCCTGAGTTGTTGGTCTTGTCACAGCAGTGAAGATGAACTACACTCAAAAAGGCCATGGGTAAGGCTAGGATGAGTTTATTCATTCCATTTGGCAATAAACCATGTAGTTAAAGAATATCTCCCCATCCCTTCTTTATGGCTTTCTTTGCTGTTATGGAGATATCTACAAGCATATATTAATAACAGACTGCTTTGATGAATGGGGAGTTGAAGCAAAGGCTGGTCTTGTGAGCTATTTCAGCCAGTGTGTGAGAAACTGAAACACTGCCTCTAATCTAATATCAGAGGTCACCTTTCCAGGGACAGGAGGACCTGTTTGTCAAACCCAAAGTCTCAGACACTAAAATAGTGCTGGATCAACATTAGCAAACCAGCTCTTACAGTTCCTGCTTGACTGTGAAGACAGAGACTGAGTCTGTTTCATTCACTGCTGCATCTTCAGTTCCTGGGATGGTGCCTGGCTCAAAATAGATGCCCATCAACTACTTTGAGTGAGAGAAGAAATGGTGGTTCTTTAAAGTTTCCCATGAAGCTTTAAAAGGTTTAATTTTGTCTTGCATTATGTAGACTGTGGATGACTTTTAGTATGTCCCTAATGAAATCATCAGCACACTTATAAGTTCTTAGGCAATTATTATGAAAAGAACTTGAAACACATGCTTTGTGTGAGCTGTTGCTTACCCTCCTCATCCAAGGGCACTATTCTCTGAACTAACTCTCAGATTCAGGATAAGACCTAAATGCTGGCTACACTAATGCTGGAAAGCCATTATCAAAGTGCCACCAGGTTCTGCAACCCACCCAGAAAACAGATTCCTGAAAAGTCCAAAGGACAGTCAGAGATAGAAAGAAAGACCCCTGGATTGAGAAAGGGAAATGTAAACCAGGAGTGGATGGTCACCCTGCACTCTTCCACCTAAAAATCATGTTTGGGAAATTAGTAGCAGCCTGCTGTTTGTACGAGTAAGGAGGAGAAGACTGTAGAATAATCATTCATTTTCGTTGTTACGGTCAGACATTATTCTAAGGTCCCTGGCTTTCTACAATGCATCATCCAAACCCAATAGGCTATAAATCAAGAAACAAATAGTTTGAAAAGAAAAATATTGGGTTGATCTGTATTAAAATAATCTGGGACTCAGATAGCTTTCTTAACTGGTATTATCTGTAAGAGTTGGTTATGAAGAAACAGGGAATGAATGAATTTTAAAACCAAAACCACGACCTCCTCTTTGACCCATAAGGACCAGTGAGAGAAATGCAAGGCCTAACCAAGATGAAACCACATTTAATTTGAGGGGAAATATGCTACTAATAATGCTCTTTAATTGGGAATTCACCTAATGCACTGAAATATAAATATTCCCCGGATAAAATTACTGGTATTGTGTTGTTCTCATTCAAATCGAAGGTCATTCCAGCAAATGTTCTTAGAAGAATCACAGTGAGCCAGCATGCCACGGGCAAATCTATTTATCTCTCCTCCACTACATTGACTTCCTTTGGTCTTAAAATTCACGAAAGAATATTCACTCTTCCATGAAAGGGAGAAAATGAACTCTTTATTCCTTGAAGCTTTCCCATTTTCATTGGAAAATGTTACATTTTTCTCTTGGAGGCCCTGACTTCCCTTGTAATATGAGTGTGGCAGTTTACTTATGTGATGTAGCTCAGAACTCTCTTCTCAGCACAGGTGGAAGCAGGGAAAAGGTGAGAGTCAAGGAAAAGGGTGAGAATAAACAGCAGTGTGAAGAGAAGCAAAGGGTGAGGGGGGAGGGAGGACCACAGGAAGGCAGAAGAGGAGAGACATGGACTGGCGGTTATCCTCACTGTGCATACAAAGGACCTCCTAGGGAGGCTCCTCTGAAGAGGGAGTTTTAAGTCTTAAAATGAAATGTTCTAATGTTTCAACACAATTGTCTTAATATATATGAACTTGTACTGCTGTGTTCTTCATTTGTAGATATTTGGCAAGTAATGATTCAGTGTGGCATTCTTGTGATTGGCAGGAATAGAAGGGGTTCGAAACATAGCTAGCAAATGGAGCAATATGTGGTCAAAGAAGTGAATGTTCTCACTTGTCACTCTCTGGGTCTGTGGTAGAATCAAAAAGAGGTAACCAGATGCTGGGCCAGGCCCCAGGACCCTTCCAGATGCCCTTCTGGCCCCTATTTAATTTATAGACTCTAACTCCTCCAATTTGGTTATAAAAATAATCTGTCAGCCCATGGTGTGAGCAGAGTCCTCTAGGTGGCTAGAAAATATTAATTGGTGATGAGACTCGTTCACACATGAAATTGAGTTAACAAAATTAATTTTTTGAAAGTTCCTAAATACCACCAAGATATAACATAAAGTCAAGTTTAGTTGTGTATTTTTTAAATTGTCCATAATGAACATGCATATTTACTATTTGTATATCTTAAACGTATATGTTTAAGAAGCTCTTAGTAAAAAAATGATCAACAACAGATTCAGCTACTAACTTGCATAGGTTAAAATAGATGTGGGTTTCATTTAGGAAAGAGAAAGTTTTTTTTTTTTAAGTGCTGAATACCTAGGCCCGTTTCTGAAAAGCAGGAGTGAACTTGGAACAGCCGCTAGCATGTTGGGGTTATCTCTGTCCTCGTGACCCATTTAAAGGAAGGAAATGAATTGGAGATATGACTTAGCAATTCTCTTCTCGAACGCTCAGAGTTAGTGTATCTCTTATAGATGGTGCTCTAACTAGAATGTTAGAATTTTTCTCCAACTTTAGTTGGAGGGAATATATGTTGTTTGTTAATGTTCATAGATCAAATAAATTTGTTAAACTTACCCCTAGCTACACAAAAAATGCATATACATGTTAGAAAGCTTCATTTTGTCTAGCTCTGGAAATGACAGTATAGTCAGTCTGCTGGGCTCCAGAATTGGTAGATAATACCAGAAAATATGACTACATGCAAGCAAATGTGCTGAGAATCAACGTATCATTGATGAGGTTAGCCATCTGTGGAAGGAACCAATTTTAAAAGTATAACTCAAGGAAATATTAGCTGGAGAGAGGTTGATAGAAATATTTTATATTTTGCTTGTGGTGGTAATTACACAACTCTATATTTGTCAAAACTTAAAGAAATGAATGAATTTTACTGAATTTAAATTAAAAATAAGTTTAAAAATATAAAAGAAATATACAAAAAAATGCTATTCTGCACACCATTATTAAAAGTGTATGTGAAGCTATTTAGAAAACATCCAGCAATAGTCAAGGTGACCAGATGCCATCCAGTAATCAGTTCATCTTTATGGAATGTGTCCAATAATATGCATATGGTATACAGAGGAGAACAGAGTTATGAGAATTTAATAATCTTAATTCCTGCTCTTTCCAAAGGGAAGATTTTAAATATGGCAGATACTAGCATTTTTGTGTATGTATAGTCTATTTGGCAAGAATATTGTGGGGGCAGGGATGATGCACTAAATTATCCTTCAAGATAATCTTTTGCTCTGATTGCACGTTCAGTAAACAATCTTCTATAATTGCTCTAACATTCTTTGAAATGCAATGTCTTCTGGAGCCTGCCACTGTCTCTCACAGCTGTAAACCCAGCAACTAAGGAGGCTGAGGCCAGAGAATTGCTTGAGGCCAGGAGTTTGACATCACTGTCTCTGCAAACAACAACAACAACATCAAACTTAGCCAGATATGGTGGTATGGGCCTGTATTCCCAGCTACTCAGGAGGCTGAGGTGGGAGGATTGCTTGAGTCCGGGATTTCAGTGCTGCAGTGAGTCATTTTCATGCCACTGCACTCTAACCTGGGCAACAGAGCAAGACCCCGAATTAAAAAATAAATAAATAAATAATAGTAATAATAATAATAATAAAGTAGTCTGCTATCAATGGACAAGATTATTCTGGCCATTAGAAAATACACTCCTACCTCTTGTAATTCAAAAGATCGATTGGTATTGGTACTTAGGTCCATAGGTCACTCTTGGGCATCATTTCCCCTAAGCTTGATGAACCGAGTTCTTCAGCATCCTGGAAGTTGCTTTTTGTAATAATCTCCACACTCACAGGCCAAATCCTGAATTGCCATGGCCCCACCAGATGCTGCTCCCCTGAGCAACCAGCTGCCTTCTTTCTTTGACATTTCATTGGCTGTATCAGCCATATTGCTGCAAGACTCTGCAGGGCAGGAGGAGGAGAGATGCTTCCCTAGTGGAGTCTTTATGGAGACTTCAAGGTGAAACCTTCCTTTCCATAAGAGCCAGAACCAAACCCTTCACTTCTCTGAGCCTCTGAGTGAGTATTCCACCACAGAGTAAAACATGTCCACATTTCCACAAACACAGTGTGTCCCAGGAGGGCAGACCATCATGATTTCTCTCACTGACTCAATAGCTGCAGATTCCCCATGACTCTCCATGCAAATGCTCATTCACTTTGTGGAAATGCCCGTCCTCATGGGCAGATGCGTCTAGGACTCCACTGCTTCTTTTTATTTATGTAGATGGATTTCTTGCTATATTTCTGCCTTCTGATGAATGATCACTCTGCATCTGGATTCCTTTTCTCCTCGCTTTACATTTTTATAATTCCAAGTCTCATTCATCTGCTTCATATTGATCTTTTTCTATTGATCATGCTCACTAAAGTCATTCTTATGAAATATACATACTTATAAAATATATGCACTTATCTCCTTGTGTACATGTACAGATAGCCTACCTCTAGAAGGAGACAGAAGAATCTGGTACTACCTGCTGTATCTGGGAAAGGGGATTGTAGAGGGCCATTCCATCATAGTTTGTAGGTAGGTGTCTCTGCAGGTGTCCAGTGCCCTGGCTGGAAAGGAAACTTTTCATGGTATACTTTTGGAACTGATACTTTTACACACTGTAGATGACTTAGCTATTCAAACAAACACTTGCATTAAAAATGCAAAAATTCATATGGGCTTCCAAACAGCAAACACTCAGACAAAATTAGACTTGGGATTCCCTTCCTTTTGAGCTCTGAAAAATTCCCTTGAGGTAGTTCAATGGACTCCTTGATTTTTCTTCCCAAGGTCTTAAAAAAAAATTTTTTTTTTAAGAGATAGGGTCTCACTTTGTTGCCCAGGCTGGTCTTGAACTCTTAGCCTCAAGTGATCCTCCAGCCTCAGCTTCTGCCTAAGGTCTTTTGATGCTTTGTCAGACTTCACCCTGGCTTATACATTGGGTATACAGCTTTATGACCAAGGCTTATATCATCAAAAAAAAAGTATAAACCACTGTAAAGACTCAGACTGTGAGGAACCGCCCCACAGGTATTCACTCAGCAAACTGCTTCAAGTGTCTCTTCTGTGTCTGCACTATGCTGAGTGCCAGGAGGACAGTGTCTCATAAGCCAAACACTAGGTTCTAGGAACTCATCATACAGTGGAAGAAACTGACAATCAGATGTGGCACCAAACATTTTAGGAGCTGCTAGAAGAATATTTAATTGGTTGATTGATTTACTGAACATGAGAGAACAGAAAGCAGAACTACATTTCCTTGACTAACATCAGAAACTATTTTCTTTTAAAATGTTCTTTTTTCCTTTTTTTAATCATTAAAATGTCAGTTAAAACAACAAGAAAAGGAGGAAGGACTATCTCTGGATGTGAAGGATGAGAGAAAAACCTTCCTGTTTCCCATCCAGTGCCGCAGCCTTCCCTACCAGTGTGTTCTCCAGAACTGAGGACAAATTTGGGGACTTGGAAAATTAGGCTGACCTTCAATTAACTGCATTAAGAAAGTCAGTATGTCTAAGTCCAAAAATGAACTATATTTAGCCTTGAAATAAAGATGAATCTGTTGTAAAGATTCACAGTAATTACAGAATTACACATCGAAAATAATGACTAATCCAATTTCTCCATTCCAGCCCTCCGAGTTTCTCCCTGGCTTCTTCCCCAGTGCTGCAGCAAGACATGACAGGGCACTCTGGCATGTCAACGGTGAGCCCTTTAGATTTTGGCAACGTAAAGTCCTTCCCCAGGGCCCTGATGTAGCTCAGTTGTTAAATTAAAAGTCCAATCCTATCTGTACCACTGTAGAACCACACAATATCAAAGTGCAAAGCATGCCCCAGCCCTCAGACAGAATCAGTCCCCCTTCCTCTCAGCTCCCACAGACTGTGTCCACACCCTCGAGGGAGCTTCCTCATGGGGTATTGCAATAATCTAACCTCCCACAACACTGGGATCTCCTTGAAATCTTTCTGCATCATCACTGTCTTGTACAATAACTGGTACTTAAATGATGAATTTTCAAATTGCTATAATTTTTTGGTCTTAAGAGGATTTTGTTTTATTCCATTTATTTATACAATAAATAGTAGATAAAACTGCCTGGAATGTGGATATGAGGCTGGAGGAGGAGCAGCCATATTGGAACCATGAAGCAACAATGCTTCTTACCAAGTGTGGTCAAGAGGTAAAGGAGATTGTCAGTGTCGAGCTCCTGTACCCACTCGTGGTGGTCTTCTTCTTATCTGAGAAAATGAATCCTTTAAAATCCCAAGTTCTGTGGCTTGCAGCTAAACACAATCCTTACCTGATATATAGAGCAAATCAAATGTCAACTCCTCTACCTAACTTTTAAAGTTTTCCATAATCAAGTCCAACTCTGTTCCCCTTCTCTATAAAATTCTGTGAACTGCAGCCAGATCAGACTTCCACTACTCTCTGTAAGGGGCATAATAATCCCTTCCTCTTTGCCTTTGTTTAGACTGATTAGCCATCCAGGAATGCTCTTTTCATTGATCCATCCCATTCTTTCAAGCTCAAGTTAACTTCAGCCTCTTCCCAGAAGCCTTTGATTCCTACTCAGTTATCTGTTTCTTGTTTCAAATCCTATGGCATTAACCCACTGATCCCTGGGTTAAATGCATGTTTTCCCCCCTGTATCACACTCTGATCATTTTGTGGTTAGTGTTCGTGCTTACGCTCCCTGCAGCCTGGGAGTCATACTCTCTTCTGTCATTGCACTTTGCACTGTACTGAGCACCGTGAAGACACTCAGTAGATATCGCTTGGTTGTGACCCTCTTACTATGCATTGCTATATCTGCTTTTGAAAAGAAGTTTGTCTGTGGCTTGAAGAGCACATGTGAATGTAGGTTGTGTCTCCATCTGGTAAATTAATATTGCTATTGGTTGCCAGTTCAGAATCAGAATGAATTAATTTGCCATGTGGAGAAATGTACAGCAGCAAATATTATCATTGTGGCTTATTTATTACTGTGATCACTATGTTGAATTTGCACATTGTTTAAAGTGCATTTGTTGGTACTGGAGATCAATTTTTAACCCCTTGAATCTATGTCTTTGGCCTCAAGAAGATGAGATCAGGAGTTTCTGACACTGTCTCAGAAGCACCACAAAGGCCAACTAAAAGGCTCGGAGCCCTCAGGCTCCTGCACTGAGCTGGGACAGCTAAGCCATCCTGAAAGCCTCCTTGGAGGGCTGTGCTTCTCCACACCACACAAAGGAGAAAGGACGGGGGCTGGGGGTGTGTGCCACTGTTGATTAAACCTGTGAGGGTTTAAGTATTTTTCAGCTAAATTGAAATACTAACAGGACTTATATCTTGGACAGTTTTGTATCTCTCTTTAGGGATTTAAACTGTGAAAATCAAAAAGGACATCAGAGTAAGGGAGGGAGAGTCCAAATTCAGAAAGGAATGTTACTGTAATTTCCCAATTTTCTACATTACATTTTTTTAATAAGATTTCATCACATTCATAACCTTTCTTTCTCTTTGTCTCAAACATACATCCATGCACATGCATGCACGCACACACACACACACACAACCCAAGTAAAGTAATCCAAGTTGCTAATTCTTTGTGTGCGCATTACCTTAACAAAATAGGGGGTTCCCTTCAAAGATAGAGTTCTCTTAGTAACCTTACTGGAATTTCTTTCTCTGTATGGAATCCTCCACATCTTCAACCACAGAATCCACTTATTACTTGAAATTCGAAGTCTGCCTTAGTGAATAACAGTTCCTAGTCTAGGAATTACAATGACTTTTTATTTGGTGTTTTAATCTCAATTTTTTAAAATTTAATTAGATAGAATGGGTAGCATAAAAGAATTGTTTCTCTTGAATTTTTCTGTCCAGGGGACAGATCTTGGGGCAAACACCCACAGAAGCAATTTATAAAAGCCTGTGAGGTACTTTGGGAACTTCTTTGAGGAGACTCAGTGTTGCTTACTGAGAATTTCATCCTGGAGTCTTGAGAAGAAAGGCCATAGTTACCATCTTTTCTCTGACATACAGGAATTTATGAGCAGCAATCCTGAAGCCTGCAGGCCTTAAGACCTTCCTGCAGGGCTCAGGGGCACAGAGTCACCATCAGGCTGCATTCACAGACTGGTCTCTGGTGTATTTACTGCCCACCACAAGCAAGGTGCATGGTGGGTGAAAGAGAAGGGGGTCTTCTGCAAAGATGTGTAAGATGAAATGCCTTCCCTTAGAGGCTTGCTACCTCATTGGAGGAAACTCACTAAAGATCATAGGACCACAGATTGTCTGAGCTGGTAGGAACCTAAAAGGGCTACAGAGGTAAGCTGCACTCAGTTCTCTTAACCTTTAAGAGGCTTGGTTTCCACATTTATGAAACTCAGCCAATAATGCCTACCTTAGCAATTCATTCAATGAGATTATTATCTTGCAGAGGGCCTGTACAGAACAAGCAAGTTTCCATGTACTTTTAGTACTATCAATATACAAGTCAGAAAATTGTATTCAATAGATGATACTGATAATAGGCTATCATCACCTTGGAGTGAAATAGTCAAAGAAGTTCTGCTATGGATTTAATAGTAGGTAAAGGACAAAGAGGGCTGGAGCATTCTGGAACCAAATCATTGAGGGTAAAACACGTCCTCTAAGGTGGCTTATAGCATCGGTGGTTGATTTGGGCTGATCTGCCCAATCACAGGCTCTCATTGTCCATTAGCCAGTAAAATCTGGGCTTGGGGAACACAGTGACACTTGCTGTCCTGAACAAGGAACAGAATCTGTCTGAGTGCAGCCCTGTTGTAGCACTGAGCTTACCATGTACAAAGAAGCAAAGTATGATCCCATAACAGTAATGCCCTGACCACTCTAAAATTACAAATCTCCCCATCCCTGGCTCTCTCGTTCACAGCCTCAAGTTTTATTATCCTGGTAGCACCATAAAAAAATATGTTGGTCATTCATTTGTTTACCATCTGACTTGCCCCACTAGACCATAAGTTTCATGAGACCAGGTACCTGGCCTATGTTCACTGTCATATGCCTCTAGAAGAATGGCTGGCACATGATAGGTCAGCATATGAGAATCACTTGGGAAGTTTTAAATAAACAATGCCCCCTTCCCTTAAGAAATGCAAGCCTAGGCTTCTCCCCAGATCAAAATCACCTCAGGATCTCTTGAGTGGGGGTCAGGCATCAGTGTTTTTTGAGAGCTCTGTATTGTAAGTGATTCTCATGGCCGCCCTAGGTTGAAAAGTACTGTAGGGAGTGCTCAGCGAACCTCTGTTCAATGTAAATGACAAGTCTTTACAATAAGGGAAGTGTGAATGGGCATGGTGAGTGGGTGAGCATGGAAGAGGAGACATTCTGATGGAAGAAGCCCTATGATTTGCAGTCATCCCTCCCTTTCCACCACCCATCTAGGATACTAATAATGGGGTTTTGGAGGTGTGGAGAAAATTTTTTTCTGTCAGGATTGAGTTGATGAGGCACAGCCCATGGCAATGGCCATTTGGGGTCCAGGTAATCCAGATCCTGAACATGTTATGCTCTCGCTGTTGACAGAGAGAGTGCTCACAGGTGTATCATTCGTATGCATGTGACTCCTGAGTGGAAGACTTCTCTCCTTCCCAAACCAAGGCCCTGCCCAGCTACTTGGTGAGAAGCTGTGTGGGAGATATGGCTACCCCCATAAGGATGGCTCTGCTAACCCACAAAGCTTAACAATGAGGAAGAGGGCAGGATGTTTTCTCTCTGCATGACTATGATACTTCTAAAAGGTTGGGCTGTGGGATTTTTTTTTTTTTTCACTTCTGTCTTGGAAATCACCCTATATACTGGTTGGACTGCAGGATAAGATTTCTTTACATTGAGAAAGCATTTCCCACCATATAGAGGAGACAAAGTGGAACTGCTGGTTTTTCAACTCCCTTAATGGCTTCCAATGCCATTTGTCAAAAGGTTGGTTTTCTTTACAACATTTAAAAAAAAATTCTAACAACAGAAAACTAAATGCAAAATCTTCCCTTGTACTTTGATTGATGGTTCACACCTTTTGGAATATCTAGCTCATATTTTTAGAAAGAAGCATCTGGTATTCTTGACATTTAATTTCAACAAAATGCTTCATTCAATTCCTTCTCTCCCAGAGAGGGTACACAGACTATTGGAAAATATCCAGTGGCACTGATCCAAATGTCTACATTAAGTGTGGAGGAATGGCAGGGTATGTTTTAATGTCCAGAAAGTTGAGCTAATGGCATTGAAATGGCAGATCTTAAGAAAACATGATTATGGCAAGGAAGGATGACTATTCTAGCTGCTATTGGTATCTGCAGGAGGGACCTTTAAAACTGAACAAATATGTTTCTGTTCCTGGGTCAGTGTTTTACTCAAAGAGCTTTGCTGCAGATCAACAATTCTAGTAATAATAATAATAGCTATTATTAACTGAGGACTTACCACATGCAAGTCTTTTACAAGGATTCTCTTGTTTAATTACTACAATTATCCCTATTTTATAGATAAGGAATTTGAGGCACAATAATTGTAAATGACTTATCTAAGCTCACATACCCTGGAAGTAGCAGCTCTTAGCCATCTGTTGGCAACATTCTACTATAAGGGATGAGATAGTAAATATTTTCAGCTCTCTGAGACACATAGTCTCTGTTGCAACTACTCAATCCAGCCAGTGGTAATGGAAGCAGCCAGAGTCACCACATAAACAAATGGAAGTGGCTGTGTTTTAATAAAGCTTTATTTACAAAAAAAAAAAAAAGTAGTGGGCTGGATTTGACCTGGGGTCTATAGTTTGCCAATTTCTTCTCTTAGTCATGACATAAGAACTATTGCAAGCAGTCGTTGAGCCTGCTTGTATAATGGCCTTCTGGGTAAATAATTGAGGTTGTTGTTTTTTTTAAATGAATCATACTTCTGAATTCCAGCCACACTCTAAATGTTTTGGTGGGAAAAGACATTTGAATGAGTAGGATTGTAAGACCACATAAGAAACCTTCAGGGGAAAGCCTCCAAGGGCATCGTGGCTCCAGGAGTTTGTGAGCTGGGCAGTGAAAGAAAAGTTAGGTTTACGCAGCATCTGCTCTATGCCAGGCCTTGTGTGGGGGTCCTTTACACTCTCCCATTTCTTCGGTGTCTTGATATGCCATTCCTTTTATGCAAGTTTTAAGATGGCACACAAAAACACACACCACCACAAAGATAAAAGAATGGAAGGAAATGAAGCATTGTATCATTTAATCCTCACATCAATCCTGCAAGACAGGTGCCATTATTCTATTTTATACATGAGAAATCAAAGTGCAGAGGGGAACTGGCTTGTCTGAGGTCAGGGAGTAAGTGGCTGAGCTGGCATTTCACCCCAAATGTGCCCAATTTTTTGCCCGTACACCTTTGATTAGTCCACACTGCTCCTTTAGAGTGAACTGCACACCTCACCTTGCTTAACTCAAATCACTGAGTTTGGAAAGTCAGTTAAATTTGAGATCCTATTTATTTTTGCTCCATGAAAAGAAAAGGAAACCCTGCTATATCCTCTCATTTTACATGATTGCTATAATAATCAAGCAAGTAGAGTAGGTGAAAGATTTTTTCAAAGGGGAAAAATCTTCTGCAAATGTAAAGTGGTGGCACGTGCCAGGGAACTGGTCATAGAGACGGCTTGCCCACCCCCAGGGGACTTTGTCTACTGAATCATTCAGATGGCTCAAGTTGGGGGAGAAATAGGCCTCTAAAAATCCCCTGAAATCAGTCCAAAGCCCAGGAACTTGGAAAAGGTTACAGAACAGTCATTCAATTTCTAGTCACATAAATGACTCTTATAAACACTTGTTTCATCACCATCCCCACCCCCACTCCCTGCTTTCCTCCAAGAGATTTTCCTCCTACTTCTGTTTGTTTCAAATGGGTTCTTCCTCCTGAGGATAAGTGTAAATCCAACCTTTTATCCCAGACCTAGCCCTTGCCCATTTGTTTCAACAATACCATTATTATAGGAAACATTGTACCAGCTTCATTCCAAGTCCAAAGCTCCAACTCATTGGTAGAGATGGCTGTACTGAGTCTGCCTTACCCCTATGATGTTTTAAACCTCTGGCTAAAAGTCATAAACTAGAAAGATTGAATAACCTGACTATACAAGAAAACAAATCCTGGCTGGGCATAGTGGTTCACACCTGTAATCCCAGAACTTTGAGAGGCTGAGGCGGGAGGACGGCTTGAGCCTAGGAGTTTGAGATCAGCCTGAGCAACATGGGGAGACCCTGTCTCTATTTATTAAAAAGATCAAAGATTTTAAAAAGAAAAATTAAAAAATTCATGTATGTCAAAAATCACATAAAATTTAAAAGGAAATGACAAACTAAAAAAATTTTTGACATATGACAAGTAATGTTATTCAATGTCTAAAGGCTTCTACAAATCAATCACAAAAGTGACAACTTAAAATGGAAAATTGGGCAACAGCCACCAAAATGCAATGCAGAAGAACAATACTAATGGCACATTTTTAAAAGCTTTTTTGGGGGCTAGTTTCATGTAACACCAGATACCTAATTATCATAGAATCATGAGTAATAGAGATGTTTAGACAAAATGTGCAGGATCGTATCTGACATATTTAAGTTGCATGCGTGTGTATGTGCACAAGGATGTGTAGTCTTTCTATATAAACACACACCTGCCTGAGACAGTTTAGATGATTGGAGGGTACAAGACTGGAGACAGGGATTGGACTGAATCTCAGGTTCAAAACTTGTATAAACAACATATGCAAATATAAATAAGACTTCAACCTGAGAACTTGAACAAAGAATGAAAAAATAGACACATTTAAGGAGGAGATGCAAGCAGGCTCACAAAGTCTTGTTTTGCAGCAGTGGCTGGAATGTGGTATACATGGTCAAAGGCTCATCATCTAAGGCAAAATCATACATGAGAAAAATCCATTCATGAAACGAAATCATCCTAATGCAAATGACATTTCATGAGTAGAGACTAAAACCAAAGTGTGAAGGACATTTTCCAAATCATTGTGAAAGTGTACAGAAATAGCTGGATCTAAATTGAATAAGAATTGTGTGACAAATTGATGAGGTACTGAGGGAAAGCCAATTAAGACACTGAGGGCCTATTCTGAGAGACTGGATGCCATAGGCTGAATCTAGAAGAAGATTCTGCATAAAGAATATTTTCTTGGAAGGTTTGGCAAAAGAAAGTGTTCTTTTAAGTGCTTTCCCATAACTTATTTTCTGTTCCTTGGAGCCATTTGACTTTCAGTGTTTGGGAATGAGTTGGTTCTGGTGGATTTCAATCTATATATCTCCCTTCCTGTACTCCTTCCCTCCCTCCCCACAACCCTGCTGTCTTGGCAGAGTAATAGGTTGATGCTGTTTCATCATTAGCCTTCTCTAGCTTCCTTATAAAAAGGGTGCATTAGATAACATTTAATGGGCATTTGGGAAATGAACCTGTCAAGTTTTCATTTTCATTTATGCTGATTGAAGAACTGGTGAGGCGAACCTAAGACAGAACTAATTTGAATGCATAAATAAATAATGGAGTGAATAAATAACAAAACACCTTTCTACTGAAGGTCTCACCTGGAGAGAGGTAATTAATTTGGGTCTTTTTAATAATAACAGAATATGGGAATATTCAACCTAGAGTTTGCAGAATCGCCTATGGTTTCTAAAATCTTTGGGTTCTCAGAATAAATAGCTATTCTGTAGAAATTAATGGGAAATTCAACATGAGTGAGGACTGTTTCTTAAAGAGGATTAAGCAAGCCACTCTTTAAGAGTGCCTCTGTGTATCTTATTGTCGAAAAAGTGAGCCCTGGGTCCATTCACAGCTTGTGAACTTCATGTGGAGAAAGAGTATGGGGCATATTGAAGGAAGAAATAAACACCATATGTGGACACCCTAAAACTGACAGGTGACTCAGCTCTCTGGGTGTTAGAGGGCTGTTAGCAAATAATAGCAATAATATAAAGCCCACGCAGCCTCATGGTTAGCAAAGAACAGAAGTCCTGAAAGCAGTTGATATAAGCTGGCTACTGATCAGACATATTAAAAGACAAAATGTATTGGTACCAGAATTAGATTAAGGTAAACAGTTCTATATAATTTATTTTTAATGACCTTTAAATAGTATAAATTTATTACCATTGTAAATAGAATTCTGAAACATCTAAAAGAGAAAATTAAAATAATCAATAATACTACCATCAAGAGTTACTGTGTTAATATTTTGGTCTGTTTCTTTCAAGTCTTTTACTGTGCATTAATGTATTTTCTTTTACAGCACTACTTACTATATAGCTCTATGCACTAAACAAATAGCAGTGCAGTAGACAACTTTGTTCATAAATCCTTGTTACATCTCTATCATTTCCTTAGATTCGATTCTCTAGAAATAGAATTACAGAGTGAAAGTATATTAATTTTCAGGTCTTAATACATATTGCTAAATTGTTTTCCTGAAAGGTAAACTTAATTTATACTTACATTACTCATTTCTATAAATGTATCTTTTAATCTTCTATGACTCCTTTTATTTTCCACCTGACATTAAGTAAGCATCTACATTTGACTCAACATTATACTAGGAATAAGAACAATTCTAGGTTTGTTGAGATAATTATTTCATGATGTTGTGCTAACTTACAGTGAGATAACTCTCATTTCTTTAAAATATTTTCATACCCATTAGTACGTTTAATTCCCCAAAAACCCCCGAGATGAAGAGAATTAGTTACAGAATGTTTAGAGCATGGGAAAGGGTTTCTGATATCATCTAGTTCAGATTTTATTCATGTTTCCATCTGATAGAGGCATGGGCAAAATATGAGAGTTTTAAAATTCTAGAGCCCAAGTGTCAGGAATCTCAGTTCATATATTCCTTCCTGCTGGATGACTTTGACTTTATCCTGGTCCCTGTTAAGCTTTGTATCATTCTCAATTTCCTCCTCCCTGCACTGTTTCATCAGTCCATTGGGAAGTACACCATTAGATTTCTTGCTCTTCCAGGGATATGAAAATAACTAGAAATCTGGACTCGGACTCATAAGTAGAGACAGAACAGTCTTCAAATGAGCGTTTTATCTATGATGTGGGTGATGACCTAGAAAAGATCCCCCAAGATTGTGTAATGAACCAATGAAGTTGAAAGAGTCAGATCTGTGCTTAAGATAAACTTGAAAAACCAAAGTAGTCAAGGGGAAGTTTAGTAAGAAGTGCAGGGTTCCAGGCTCAGTGTTATTTCAGCACCAGACTACTCTGACAATAAAGACTATCAAATGCTAACATTTGCTGGGACTCCTCTGGATAATTCTCGCCTACTTCTCTGATTTAGGTAGCATAAGTGAGTTCTTTCAACAGACAGTGGGCATCTTCAAGGGAAACCACCTATGCTCCCTAAAGATTGGATATTCTATGTTGCAGAGTAACATCACGTTAATGTACTATGAGATTACAACACATTGCTTAGAGCTTAAAATGGCAGTGTGCTGGTGTTTGAGCCACCACAGGCTCCAGAGAGCTGCTGCCTTGTTTTCCTTTGGGGGTCAAATTTATTTTATTTAGAAGCATCACAGTAGCATTTCGTGTGTGTGTGTGTGTGTGTGTGTGTGTGTAATTTTAGATTCTGAGAAACTATCTCTTAAAATGCCTGACATTTAAGAAAATCTGGCACTGTACTGCCACCACTGAAGCCAAGTGTAACATGTGTAGAAAGTAGCACAGTTTAGCATGCTGAGTGTGCCAACTTTCCCTTAAAATTAACATTTGCACCGTATGTTGGTACCCTAAACTCAATACTTTTTTGGCTGATGAAAATGCAAAAGGAAAACATTCTCAGACTGAGTCTTCTTCTCTTTCTTTGTAGACACTGCTTTAAATAAATTAGCAGTAGTCTTCCTTTGGAAGTAAAAACAAGTGCCTGCTGTAATTCTTGGTGAGAAGTCAGGCATCCAGTGGTGTCGAAGCTAGAAGATCCATGCTGGTCAGGCAAAGGGAACTGAAGGGGTCAATCCCGCAAGGTTGTCCTGTGCTCTCCATTTACCATTCAGCCCCTCACAATGTCTTGGAGAGTAACTCAGAGGTGAGGTCCAGCTTCTTCATCCTTTATCATGATGTTCAAGAGAGTAAAGTGAACAGGTAGAGGCCAGAAAGCTCCCACTGAACTTAGAGCATTATACCAGATATTAGATAATGCCCAGGCAACCCAGGGTAACAAGAGCCACAGCGGGGCATGATGGCTCAATGCCTGTAATCCCAGCACTTTGGGAGGCTGAGGTGGGTGGATCATGAGGTCAGGAGTTCAAGACCAGCCTGGCCAAGATGGTGAAACCCTAGCTCTACTAAGGGTACAGTCATGGGTCCCAGAAGCTGGCTTCCTGGCCTTTTAGGTGACATTCATTCTCTCTGAGATCTTTCCTCAGATAGCCCCTACCTGTCTCCGTGGCATGTAGTTTCTACAATATGAGGAAGAAGTAACATTCTTTGTGCCTGTGAGCCAAGCATCTTCACCTTTCTTGGTTTTCAGTGTGCTTTGTATAAACCAGTGATATATTATCATGGTCCCTGGACACCTGTATGGCTCTGGCAAGAGTTTGGGGCTCTCCTTGAATCACCGGAGACACAGCCTTTCACTTATAAATACTGATCCTAAACTGTACCAAGGGGAAGGATGAGAGGACAAAGTTGTGTTGCTACTAAAACTGCCAGAGGTATTTAAACTATGATGGGAGTGATGAGCTGGGTGCTTTGTCCCACTGGAGTATTAAGAGTCATGTGCTCCTGGCCCTCAAGCAGGACTTTTCTATGAGGCATACACAGCATTTAATGGGAAAGTTTGAAATCTAAAAAAGTCTGAAGATCTATTTAAAAAAACATTTTATTATGGAAAAGTTCAAACTGTGAAAGTAGACAGAATAATATCTGTCCTTATACTTAGTTTCAGTTCGTGACCAATCTCATTTCATCTATACCCTACTCACTTCCCCACCTTCCGATTGGGATGCTTTTGAAGTAGATCCATGACATCGTATTATTTCATCTATAAATATTTCAGGATGTATCTCTTAAACAAAGGGACTTTTTTAAAAAAACTTAGCCACAGTAGTATATTATACTTAAAACTCAATAGTTTCATTAATCATTTAAATAGTCAATATTCAAATTTCTCTAGAAAAAAATCTACTCTTTTGCTTTGTAATGAAAGCCATTTTGGAGTTTTGTCAGTTCACCATTGAACTAGAGAAGTTCCACTCTTTTGATATCATTAAGGTTGAAAGGAAAGGTCTCTTTAGGAGTGATGACAAGGTAAAGAGAAGGAAAAACGATCTGGACTTTCTTATCCTAGAGTCAGTGATCATTAAGACTGAAAGGGTAGGTACACATTACCCAGCCCCATTAGACTTCCTTTTCGTAGACTGGGGTACAGAGTAGTAAGATGATGTCCCCAGATTCACACAGCTAATTAATCACAAAGGATTCAATTTTAAAATGCAAGAGGCTCTATTTAACGTATTACCTATTTTTAAAATTACCATAGAAGGACCTATATTTCCAGTGCTTTGTTCATGACTTTAAAATGTGTGTGGCTTGATGGTTTAGAGCTGTGCTAATTCGGTACTCAGCCACGTGTGTCTTTTGAGCACATCAAATGTGGCTAACCTGGATAGATACATGCTGTATATGTAAAATGCACACTGGGTTTCAAAAATTTAGTAAAAAAATTTAAAATATCTGGTAATTATTGTATTCTCTTGATTAAATGCTGAAAAAATATTTTTCAGCACTGACAGCACATGTCAGAGTGGTCATTTTACATGGATTTGTGTGATTATTCACTTAATGTCTGACTCTCTACATTGACTGTTTGCTCCATGAGGTCAGAGATCCTGTTAGTTCATAGTCACTAATATGCCTGCCCCATAACAGACCCTCAGTTAAAGAAAGGAATAAAGGAAGAACAACGGGAATCCTGCTTGCTCTAGCTGTGTCCCTTCCTTCCTTACTACCTCTTCCCAGTTCACTCACGTGTTCCTGGACATGCCAGCTGAGTACCCTGGTATGTTAATTAGCAAATCCTGTGGGCTCTATTTTCAATGTCTGTCCAGAACCCAAACACTTCTCACCACTTCCACTGCCCCTACCCTAGTCAGACCACCAGAGGTTCCTTCTAGGATCATGGTAACGGCCTCCAGACTCTTCTCTTCTCCCTTGGTCTCCCATTAGCCTATTCAATGCAATACTCAGGTAGGTTCTATTAAAATGTAAATCAGGTCTTGTCATTCCCCTGCTCAAAACTCTCTAGTGATTTTCCATCTATTTCAGAGTAAAGCCGTAGTCCACACAGGGGCCTGCAAGACTCTACGTGAAGTTTCTCCCTGTTCCTCCTCTGACCTCATGCCCTACCACCTCCTTACTTGCTTCTTCCACTCCCACTCTCCAGCCTCTGGTTGTTCCTGGCACACGCCAGGCATTCTCCCATCCCAGGGCCTTTCACTTGCTGTTCTTTCTGCCTGGACAGTTCTTCCCCCAGATACCCACATGCCTCTTTTGCTTCCTTCAAGTTTTTGCTCAGTACCACCTCTGAAGTGAGGCCACCCTAACACTGGCTGCCAAGCACTCCCTATTCTCTCCCCTGACTTTATTTTTCTTCATGTCTTCTAATGCGCCATATAGCTGACTTTACTCATTGTTCATTTTCCTCCACTAGAATGCAAGCTCTATGTGCATAAGAATGTTTGTCTTTTATTTCCTTATATATTCCTACTGTCTGAAACAATGTTTGGTGAGAAGTTGCTGTCTGGTGAATATCTGTTGACTGTGAGACTAAAGCTCAACCTATGCACCAGAAAAACAGGCAGACTTGAGACCAGTGATTGGGCTTGAACGTGCAGAATTGGCCTGTGCTGTCAGTGGGACCAACTCAGCTCTGTCTCGGTCAGGAGACTTGGAAGCTCTCTGCGCTCAGATTGGCTGCCCAATCTCCCAGCTCAGTTCTGATGACTGTGAGGCCCAAGGAAACAATTTGGATTCAGGGAGCGTCTCACTGGCTCCTCCCCAACATCCGCTGCAGGTCCCCTGCCCCACACCACCACACATAAATATACCACAACACTCTCTCCCTTCCCAAGGACGCACTGGGCTATTTCTAAAACTGAGATTCTGATCCAAAACAGTAGCCAACACGTAGTGCATCCCATGTGTACAGGAAAAGACAAGAGACCTCTGAGCAATTTCCTGGCCTTATATTTTTCCATTCCAGTAAATGAGGCCTTCTTTAGCTCAGGAATCTCTCTCTGAACCAAGCCAATGCCTTCATGGTGCATGCCATTTGTGACTGCCTGGCTTATTTCTTTGTTCTTTTGTTTTCCCTTTTAAGTGATCAACAATTGGATTCCTTCTGTCATGAAACTTTGACAACCAGATCTACTTGATTGACTACTAGTTAAGGTGCATATAATGCGACTGCAGAGTTTCCTTCCTATACTGACATTTTATTCAGTAATACAGAATACTCAAATAGTGCTCTCCGCCTTCAAAGAGTTTTGGAAAGTTTACACCTCATTAGGCTGAGCAGCGCTTTATGGATTGGACCCCAGCAAGGTTAAACAATTTACCTCAGGCTAAAACCTGCTTTGCTCTGGACAAAGTACTTTGTCTTTTTTAATGAATCAGAAAAATATAATGAATAAAAAATGTAGTCCCGTAACAACTATGTTAACCAGTAATTTGGTTCCCAGTTATTTCCATGTGCTTTTTCAGGCCATATTTGGGTTCTTCTTGGTCTTCTAATATCATTTCACAGTCTTTCCTCGCTTCCCCCACCCTATCCTTTCCTTCATCCTCTTTGGCTTCTGGGATACACTAGCTGCCAAGGGGCAACTACCATACCCCCACCTGACAGCAACCATTGTCCCTTTCCCTCAGGGACCCACTTTCAGATAATAAGCATATTACTGTTAAAGGATGGGGAAGGCTTAAGCTCAAGTTCCTAAGTGTGGTGAAAACTACAGAATAAGTTAGTGTATCTTTTGGCCTATGTAGTAGTGAGTAACTAAAAACATTTTAAATGCAGACAAATATGGGTATGTTACAGAACAGAATGCAAAAAGCCAGGACAGGTTAAAGTTTGAAATTCTACCTGTGGCCCACTGCTTAGGATTTCTTCTTCAGATTTTTCTCTCCCATTAGAAATAGAAAAGACTGAGAAGATCTGATATAACAGGGTGCCGGGTGCAGTGGCTTACGCCTGGAATTTTAGCACTTTGGCTGAGATAGGCGGATTACTTGAGGTCGGGAGTTTGAGACCAGCTGGCCAACATGGTGAAACCCTGTCTCCACTAAAAATACAAAAACGTTAGCCAGGTGTGGTGGTGCATGCCTGTAGTCCCAGCTATTGGGGAGACAGAGGGGGAGAATCACTTGAACCCTGGAGGCAGAGTTTGCAGAGAGCCGAGATCGCGCCACTGCACTCCAGCCTGGGTGACGAAAGAGTGAGACCTCATCTCAAACAAAACAAAACAAAAACCTGACATAACGGGGTGCTTCCTCTGGGTTCCAGGAGGAAGAAATGCTGGAATTGATTTCCCAAGGGCTGGTGGAATCAGTCTTTCAGTCTTATTACTTTATTGTTCCTTTGAACAAAGATTACTATTTTTTTTACCTGGAGACTGTTTTGGCTGAAAGAAATAGAGGGAATTTGGGGACATTATTTTCCCTGGATTATGAACATCCACCAGGCAGCAGCCTTACCAAAGTAAGAACAGAGCAACTCTTCTCTTATTATTTAACACATAAAAGCAATAAGAAAGAAAATCTATGACATTTGAGACTAGGATTAAAAAGAAAACCCTGGCATGTATTTAAAGATACCACTTATTTTACATATGATTTCACATCGAATGTGTTGAATCCCTTGAAGGAGAATTGAAGTGGGTTAAATAAAATAATGGCTGAGCCACAGTCATTTTGGTTTGACTTTAACCTGTCCACATCTGTTGCATGTGCATACCCTCTTAAGCCCCAAGAACACTTTAGCCCAGCAACTGCATTTGGAGAAGAGAGGTTGGGTACCACATATGGAACATGCTTGCAAAATGCACCCACTATAGGAGAGCAAAGAGCTAAGAAGCTGACATCACAAAACCTAGCTTTGAAAGCCAGCTGTATCACTTCCTACCTTCCCTAAGCCTCAGTTCCTCAGCTATAAAACAGAGATAATAATACTTTATTCGTGAAACGTTTCTAGCTCTTCTTCTGGGCACATGGTTGGATTGCATTTTCCTAACCTTAATAGGCAGACGTGGCACATGACTTTCTTTGGATAATAAAATGTGAACACATGAGCACAAGTGACATGTATCATTTCCTTGTGGAATCTTTAAGAAATAGCCTAAATTTCTGGCCAGATGTGGTGGCTCCTGCCTGTAATTCCAGCACTTTGGGAGGCCAAGGCAGGTGGATCACTTGAGCCACCTGGGCAATACAGCAAGACCCCATCTCAAAAAAGAAATTAAAACCAAAAAAAAAAAAAAGTACATAATTTCATGTTATTATCCGTCGCTCTGTCATAGCAACCTGAAATATTTCAGATAACAATTATTCTGTCAGTCTAGGGCCTAAAGGTAAGATGACCTGGATCTATATACTGGATATGTAATACAAGTAAGGCATATATTCTTTTTTTTTCCTTTTTTTTAAAGTCGAGAGATATAGAGGTTGTTACTGGAGCATAACCTCATTCATCTGGACTAATATATTTCTTCATGGAATTGGAGGAAGATTAAATAATGTACTTAATAGGTCATGTGCATGACACATGGCGGGTACCAAGTAAACGTTGTTCTTTCTCCCATTACCAAATTTCTCTGCTCCACGATTTTCCCATCCCACACTTACCAGCCCTGAGCTTTGCTATCCTTCAGAAAGTTGTTTTCAATTTGAGAAGGATGAGAATGAACTTTATTTTAAGACCTTTAAAAGTATTCCCTAATATCCTTTAAGAAAATGGGAGAACCCCTGAATGGAGCAGAGTTGGGAATTCCCATGATGGGAAGAGAACCTTCTCTGTGAAATTTACAAAAGAGAAAGGAGCTAAGGGTCTTCTCAAGGGAATGAGCCAGAAAGTAAAACCCACGACTTCTGAAAATTTCCAACCACAGATAATGCTCCACAGTGCAGCATCATGCTGCTATCACTTAACTGGAATCAGGATACAGGCATCTCATGGGGACACATTTCTGACCCTTTTCTAGCAGGTTATCTGTCTGGAGGGAGCTGCAGTCCTTGATCTGCTTAGTACCAGCTTTCCTGACACTCCAGCAGGAATGATGAAGGGGTCAGAGCTTGAGGTTGAGCTTCTTCCTTGCTGGCTCCTTAAGACACCCCTCCCTTCCTCCACCAGTTCCAGGCTTCAAGGGTAGCTTCAAGGGTCAGAGAAGGGAAGTCAGCAGGGCCACTGTTGCTGTTTCAGCCAAATCACTTAATCATTTAAAAACCTAATCAATTAGACCATCAACAGAATATCCTTTTAGAGTGTTTACATCTACTGTGGAGATAAACGCTCCTACCTAAAATTGCTCTAGAAAGCCATGTCTTTGAATTTTACTCAGAGGGTAAATCATAATTCATCAATTTAGAAGGTCAATTTTGAAAATTTTCAGAATAGGAGAAGGAAAGAGGAATGGAAAACAGATGAGATGGAGCTGAATAAGTCCTCCACTTTCGAAGTCAGTTCCAGAAATGAGAGGCAAGCAGGACAACTCCCTGGGAAGAGGAGACATGCAGAAAGATGGCAAGGTATCAAGGAGAGCATTCATTCATGAGATTTGTTCTTAGCTTTTGTGGAAGGATGGGCACTGTGCTGGGCATGGAGGGACAATGACAAGAAGATAGTGGTGGCCCTGGCCTTCTCAACAGGAGCAATGGCATTGCTATTTGGGGTTCATTTTTTGTCATGCCAGACTGTTGTGTGCATTGCAGAATTTTAACCTCCCTGCCCACCCCCAGCCACTAGATGCCAAAAATGCCCCTTAGTCATTGTGGTAACCAGAAAGCACCCTCCCTATTTCCAAATACCTCTATAAGCACTGGACTGCCCTCAGTTGACCACTACTGAACTTGAGCATGATAGTTGCTGTAAGTAACAGTACGCAGCTCTCAGAGGAGCAAAAAGATCCCCAGCAAGGGTAGGAGGAGCCAAAGAGAAGCCTGCCCCTAGACCCTCTTCTCCCTGATGGCATGTGCTGTCTACATCTTTCCCTGACCTGTGGACTCTGAGTCCAAAGAAGACAGGGCCAGCTCTGAGCTGCTGTGGAGCTCTCAAAAGTCACTGGATTTAATGGGACGGTTTAGGGAGTGAATAAAATTATCTGAAGAAATAAGGAGAAACTGTATGGTGTAGGGACTGGTTAGAAAGAACTCCCAGACATTCACTGATAGTAAACGAGTTGACGTAGCACATGTTAACAGACGTAGAGCTGGCCCACAGCCCCACGGAAAGGGTGTACCTGGCCAAAGGCACGTCATTACAGGATTCATGTTATCTGACCACCTCGGGAATCTGGCACAGCCTTTTGCCTACTCTAAGCCCTCTTCCTCATTTTTAGGTTGCGTGTGATTATTTGGGAGAAAAGGAAGGATGATGAGAAAAAGGGAAACTAACATGTACTGAGCACCTAGCATGGCCAACCAAAGTACTAAGTGTGTCCAAGTATGTTATTCATATATCACAGAGACACTCAGTGATGTGTGAGAAGGGGCAGAAACTTGGGAGTCAGGCAGCCCTGGGTCTGAATTTTAGAACTGTGGCAAGTTGCTCAATCTCTAAACCACAGTTTCCGCCTATGGAAAATGGGGATTAAAAATACTAATAACCCAGCTTGCCTGGTTATTATAAGATTTCATAAAATAAGAAATTTAAAGCGCGTGGTACCAGAAAAAGGACACTCAATAAATGGCAATTATACTAGTATTTGGTTTCCCTAACAACACTGGTAAGAAGATAGTCTAATGGTTCTACAGAGAAAGGAAGAAGGCCTGAGACAGGATTAGGGGTGAGTATCTAAAAAAATAATAAAGAAAGTCAACCATTTTATTTCAAGTTTCTTATTTATTTACTCCAGACCCCTTCACCTGGGCATTTTGAGGGAGAATTCCAGAAGTTGCTGTGACCCTGAATATTGGCCCCAGAGAGCCCAGTTCTACTCTATACTGGCCAAAACCACTGGGATGGTGGTGGTGGAGGAGTGTTCTGGGTCAAACCCTATGGACAGAGAGAAATTAGAGAGTGTGCAAAAGCACTGTGACATACTGGTGAGGAGACATAAAACTATAACTTACTGAGATGGCTGGAGTTCCCTAGTATGTTAATAAGGAAGTGTGTTGGAGACCTGGGTTCTTGACAGCTTATGTTTAAATACTTCAAAGAGCTGACACTTAAAAGAACTTGATCTGTTTCATTTGATAACAGTGGGTAGATGCAGGGCCAGTGAATGTAGCTAATAGGGAAGCATATTAATGTCCCTTATTATAACCATGCCTGGAAAGTTCTGGAAGGCAGAAAATGGGTCTTACTTTCATATCCGCACATCAGCACAAAGCCTCCTCAGTGTGAAGTTCCAAGGAGCACTAGCTGCTATCATTGCTGTGACATGTCATCTGATTACTGTCTAGAATCAGAAAAGGCAGTGGAATCTGAGAAACTGATTATTTCTTCATTGGTCCATTTGGCCAATACCTTTGTTAAAAACAAACCAAACCAAAACAAAAACCATGTCAGCTAGTGCTGAAACTCAGGACAGCTCATCTTTTAAAGTCAAGCAATAGGTTCTTTTTTCCTACTTTCAAAACCTCACTATGCAAACACCAAAACGAAACAAAACCAAAGCAAAAACAACTGTTCCTGTAAGGTTATAAGGCTGTTTATGTAGTAAACTAAATAGCTATCCCTGGGATAATCTGAAAGTAAAATTTCAAGCTAGCTAAACATTAAGCTATGAAAGGTCATTCTAACTTCCTCTGATCTTCTTATAACTATGGTCCTCAGCATTTTGGTTTGTGGCAAGAAAGCATTGCTTCTCTTCTCCCATTTAGAGGGTCTAACGGCCTTGTTTCCTTTTATAGTTTTTAATGAGGAATAAAGCCTGTACTTCACATCAGTTCCAAAACCAAATTTTTCCCACTTGATTTTTTAAATGTATGTTGTGATACATCTAGTAGATAAAGCTGATAAACTTGTAAAGTCTGCTTGGCCAGAAAATACATAAACATCATCAGCTCTCTAGCTTGAGCTCACCAAAATGAATATTCCCCAAATGTAGTCTCTGCACAAAAGCAGCTGTCCTAATTGCCTCCCTGTGACCAAAGAAATGTAGATTAAAAATTACATATATACAACTGCCCTTATTTCTATTCACTCCAAAAATGTCTATTGAGCTCCAACTATGCGTCAACAACAGTCTCAAGTATTCAGCAACAATAATAATTGTTGAGTATTTCCTATGTGACAAGAATGTGCTAAAGACATCACATGCATTAACTCATGTGACCATCACAGCACTCTATAAGGTAGGTGCTACAATTCTCCTTATTTTATCAATGAGGAAACTAACACACAAATAAGTTAAGCAAATTGTCCAAGGTCACTTAGATAATAAAGGTAAGAATTAGAAGTTTTGGGGAGATAGTTGTCAGATGAAGGAAGAAATTAAACAATGATGATCAGTACTTCCAGGCATTTTCTAGGCTTTGATCAAACATGCAAACCACTATAGGTAGACACTGAAAAATGGAAATATTATTTGCTACCAGAAGACTAGATTCTTCAAAACACCCTTCTGTAATTCATTAGTGAGCCCCAGCTTTGGTCTACTTCAGTGGATTCCAGACTTCTCAGTTCAAGGACCTCTTGTAAGTTTTTTAAAAAAAAACCCATTTTGCACATTACTAATAAGTTAGATAAATGCAAAATAAAAACTATTTTGAATTCAATAACATTTTAAAATTTATATTTAATCAATGAATGGGTTAATTACTATAAATAACCATAACATAACATATACTATAACATAAATAGAGGTACATATACTTCTAAACCATTATTTAGTCAGTCCAAAACATTAAGCACTTGACATCTACGTACAGACTCTTTGCAATAACTCTACATTCTCCTGAAGATCCACGGAGCTATATGACTTCAGCTGAATCCTTTACTCTCTCTGAGCTGCAGTTTCCTTATCTCTAAAGTAGGGATAATAAGAGCTGTTACTTCTTCAAAGGATCTGAGAGAATTAATGTGAGACCAGGAACAATTTGGAAAGCCTCTTGTCCTAGAGAGTACAAACATGGTTTAAAACACAGTTCCTGACAAATACAGTTCTGATGTAGTTAAGGAGAGCGGACAGACATGAAAAAATTAGTAATCAGAGCAACCATTAAACTGAGCTGTGCCTTCTAGAATCCAGTTCTAGAATGTGATCTGATCGTGTGTAAGGCAAGCAGAGTATGAAAGGGGTCTGCTATCACCTTACACACATATGGGAAATTCAACTCTTCTAAAAGTTGTCGAGGATTCGTGTGTGTGTGTGTGTGTGTGTGTGTGTGTGTGTATTTAGGGCTACTATCTATGAGACACTTGAAGTTACAGGGATCCACAGATAATTGTCTGGATTTAGATAAATGCTTCTGCACTGAGACTAAAGTTGAAAAATAGACATGCACATATCATGGTAATTAGAGGTGTTTGTTTGGTTTCATTTGATTTGAAGCAACTCATTTTTGTCAAATGACTACCGTGGCAAAGAGGTTATGCAATTGTCCCCATATTAATATTTAATAATATCTTAATCCAAATGTCATTTAAGGCACGTTTATCATGTAGACTGAAACTCACTGTAACTTAATTGGCTCAACCCCCCGTATAATGTCATAATCTTGCAGTTTCACAGCTTGCATTCATCACATTTTCAGGATAAAATTGACTCCAGGGGATGGAATCTTGGAAGAAGTTTCTTGAAGAAGTTTTCCTCAGTGATACTGGCTTGCAGGGAGCAGAATTTACTCCAGCCCCTCCCTTTGGGTTGTTGCATGAAAAAATAAGCCATTTCATCACTGCCAGGACTCTCAGTTTACAGTGGTAATAAATGCACAACCTGTTAACTTACATGCCTGTCTTTCCCCCACTTCTATGAAAGCTCCTGGTCCCATGAGTAGGGGAGTTCAGATTAATAATTAAAAGGGCTAACCGTTTATTGAATATTATTAATTACATGAATTATCACTCTTAATTCCTACCCAAAGAGGGGTTGCTATTTTATACCTGTCATACAGATGAAGAAACTGCACAGATGAACTGCCCATGGTCATGCTGCTAGCAAACAAGGTGGCTGGGATTTATTCCCAAGCAGCTGCCCCTAGGATGTGGTTGTAGCTGCTCCCGTATACTGTCTTGTGTGTTTGCCCCTAGCTTTCTAGGCTGCCATTTCACCATGGTTGACATATTTTTCATATTTGCCAAGAGAACAGAGCCCCAATAAACTGAGAGGTAACTGGGTGAGAAGGAACAAAGCCTTTGCTTGTGGTTTTATATGTGGCATTTGGTGAGATGCTGGCAGGGAAAGAACGAGAGGAATGTAGACAAGCGTGAGATGCTCATCCTTAAGGAAATTCCCAGAGCATGGGACTTACAATCAGAAGTATCTTTAGAGATCAGCTTTATTTTACAGATGAGAAAACAAAGGCTCAGACATTTGCCCACTATAAAAGAGCTGGAGTTGCTGACCTGGGTCTCAACCACCCCACCCCACCCTCTCTCTGGTACCAAAAGGAAATACAGTTAAATATTTCCTTATATCCCTGTCTCCCAGCCATCCTACTCCCTGTCCAAAGGCAAATTCTGTTAGCAAGTCTATTGTATCTTTCTGGAGATATTCTACACATATAAAAAGTGTACTTTTTAAAAATTACAAAAATGATAGCACTCTATAGAATTAAAACACCTTGGCCTTTTTACTTAACTATACAGGTTGGAGATTGCTCCCTTATCAGAACTTATAAAGCTGCCTCATTTTTTTTCCAAGTTAAACAGCTTTATTGAGGTATAATTTACATGATATACAATTTATGTGTTTAAAAATATGCAGTGTGATGAGTTTTAGAAAATTTATACAGTTGTGCAACCATCAACAAAATCCAATTTTGGAATAATTTCATCACTCCAGTAAGTTCCGTTATTCCCATTAGCAGCCAATCTCATTCCACCCCCGGCCCTAGGAAACCACTAATCTACTTTCTGTCTCTATAGTTTTGTGCTTTTAGAAATTTTTTATAAACAAAATCATTCAACATTTATTGTGTGTCTGGTTCCTTGGCTTCTTTCTCTTAGCATGACGATTTTGAGATTCATCCATTGTTGCATATATCAGTAGTTCCTTTTTATTGTTGAGTAGTATTCCATTGCATAGACAAACTAGCTTTTGCTTATCCACTCACCAACTTATCAGCCTTTGGATTGTTTCCATTTGAGGGTATTATGAATAATGCTGTAGTGAACATTGTGTGTAAGTCTTCATGGGAACATATGATTTCAGTTTTTGAGGGTAGTTACTCAGGAGTAAAATGGCTGGGTTGAATAGTAAGCATATATTTAAGTATTTAAGAAACTACCAAACTGTTTTCCAAAGAGGCAGTATCCTTTTACATTCCTATCAGCAACATATAGAAATTTCAGTTTCTCTGCATCCTTACCCACACTTAATATTTTCCATCTTTTTGGTTTTAGACATTTTACTGGGTGTTTAGTGATATCTCAACAGGGTTTTAGTTTGCATTTCTGTAATCTAACAATATTGTGTATCTTTGATGTGCTGATCTCCCACTTCTATGTCTTTTTTAAGTATTCAAAATTTGTGTCCATTTTAAAATTGAGTTGTTTGCCTCATTACTGAATTTTAAGAGTTTTAAAATATGCATAAAACAAGTGCTTTATCAGATATTCTTAAAACGAGTCCTTTGTCAGATATTCTTAAAACAAGTCTTTTATCAGATATATTTTCTGATATTTTCCCCTAGTTTGTTGCTCGTCTTTGTATTTTTATAACGGTATCTTTTTCCTGAAGAGCAGAAGTCTTTATAAAGTTCAATTTATAATGTTTTAATTTATTTCATGTTTTGTGTCATAGCTAAGAAATCTTTGCCTAAGCCAACGTTACAAAGATTTTCTCTTGTGTTTTCCTATAGAAATGTTATAGTTCTAACTCTTACATTCAGGCCTATGATCTACTCCAAGTTAAGATATGTGTATAGTGTGAGATAAGGGCCAAACTTCATTTTTTTCTTTTGTTATAGATATGGAATCGTTTCAGTACCATTTGTTAAAAAGGCTTTTTCCCTCATTGGCATCCTTTTCAAATTAATTGAACATATACCCAGAGTCCATTTCTGGACTCTATTATGTTCCTTCATTTGTTAGGTCTGCATAATATTCCATTGTACAGATGCCCTGTACTAATTTAACCAGTCTGTTACTGATGGATGACTGTGCTATTTCTAATTATTTTCTGTCCAAATAATGCTGTGGCAGATACATTGCATTGTGTCTTTTTGCATCTTATTTCTGTAGGATAAATTCAAGAGGAGTCAATGTTACATTTTGATAGACATTCAAAAATTGCTCTTTGTAGATGTTCTGCTAATTCACAGTTATACCAGAAATATCTGAGAGCTCTCTCCAGAACCCCAGAGACAAGTGTGTTAACAAATGCTTCAGCTTTGCCGATCAAGTAAATAAAAATTGGCATCTCATAGTTTTAATTTGCATCTTCTTATTGTGAATTAAAATATCTTGTATTTTGCGCATGTTTAAAAGTCAACTATATTTCATTTTATGTGAAATGTGTGTTTCATGTCATTTGCTCATTTTTCTGTTTATACTAAGCTCTTTGTGATACGTTTCAAATGCTTCCTCCAGTTTTTTGTTTGTCTTTTGACTTTGTTTATTGAGTTTTGGCCCTGAAGAAGCTTTTTATTGTAATGCAATAAAATGCATGATAAATGTTAAGTCTTCTACGTAAAACCAGAAAGGCCCTTCCTACTCTGAGATTCAAAAAAACACATCTCTACAGTTTTTATGTTTTCTTTGTTTTATTAAAGTTTTTTTAAAGCAAAATTTTAGGTTCACAGTATATTTATATTTTTAACGTTTTAAGTCTTTGATCTACCTGGAATTTATTTTAATGTAAGAAATCAAGTAAGAATATGTTTATTTTTTCCCAAATAGCTACCCAGTTGTCCCAATCTCATTAATTACATAATTCAATTTTCTCATCTGATATGCATGTTATTTTTATCATATACTAAATTCCCATATGCATTTTAGTTCACTGATCTGCCATCCATTCGTGTGTCAGCATGCATACTCAGTCCTCCATTCTCTGACTCCAAGTAGCATTCTTTCCTGCGTTACTCACATTCTCACATTATCTCACAGTAAGTGAATGAAGTGCTTTATGAATTGCTTGCAGTAACACTTAAATCTTCTCTCATTTTCTCCCTGCCCCAACTAGCTAACAATATTCAAATTCTTTTTAATGTCACTAAGAAAAATAAAATTAGGACGTAAATCTGTTTGGAAGTTTAAGAGATTGAACATCCGATACTACATTCTTGAGTCAAACAATTTGGGGTTAACCCATTGGCTCATAGTCTTTTATAAGAGCCAATGAATTTGGGTAGGCAGTGTGTGTATGTATACACAAGTGTAAGGTACATGTCCCATGTACACAGCGATAGCACTTCAGCAAACCCCTACCCCTCCTAAAATATCTGTATTGATTGAAGAGCAAATACATTCGGTATTTTATGTCCTAATCCTTCTGAAATGGGATTTTCTCACCATTAAATGTCCTTCCCAACTGCATGTATTAAAAATGTGATGCTGAAATTTGCTCCAAGGAGACTCAAGGGGGAAAAGAGCCAATGTCAGTCATTCTAAATAGTGGGATGTGTCTGAGCATATGAAGGCTCTGAAGACACATGGAATGGGATTGCCTTCTGCAAAATGATGCAGTTTTGAGCAGCACTTTGTTGCCCACAAAACTGGGCTCTCTCTTCCTTCACAAACAACTCCATTGAGATCTGGGGTCCAAGCTGCCACCAGAAGAATTCTCTGCCTCTGGAGACTTCTCCCTGGCCAGAGACAGGTGATTGCCCATGAGATCACTGGGTGCCAGGAGGGCTGCAGACCATGTTGGAGGAGCTCTCGCATGCCTGCTGCATCACGGAATGTTTCCTGAGTGTCAAGAAAGACGATGCTGGGAATAGTCCCTCTTTGCCCAGATCTCTGAAAAGCCATGTAGGAGGCGAGATTCTGGATATGCCTGCCAGCAACCTTTCAGAACTTTTCACACGTTCCTCACCCTAAGAATTTAAATTCTAGCACTTCAGGAACCCCGTCTTTATAGATTAATCATAGAGCTCTTTGGCACCCTAAAAATGTTCAACATACACAATTTTTTAGGATAATGCTAGAAGACGCTTCTTTGTGCTTAAAAGAAAAAAAAAACTGAAAAAGTTCTCTGGGGGTAAGGGTGAGGGGAGGAAATTCCACTGTGCTGTGGGAACGAAAAATGCCTAAACTAGAAAAGCAGCAAGAAACAAGTGGTCGGCACGACGGAGGTGGGTGTTCCATCAAATAGTGCTGAAAGCCTGAAATTCCTCATTTCTCTGCACTTTCCATGGAAGGTGGCCAGGGGGCCTCAGTCACGGGAGAGATGCATGGGCTCCATCCAGGCAGAGGCCCCATTTTGTCCAGGCTTCAGCGAACCAGAGGCGATTCCGGTCCTCTCCCTCGCTCTCTTCCGGTCCTGCTTCCTTCACCCACCCCTCCAACAATAGTCCCCTCTTGATTTCTGTTCCAAGAGAGAACGGTGAGTCCCCAGTGCAAAGGAAACTCTAAGGATTCTTTCCACAGAGCTTTCTCACTGGGAAGAGGGAGGCGTGTGGGCTGGCGTCTCCTCCTTGGCTGTGATGCGGGAGAACGGGGTCCTCCCTTTCCCCCTGAGGAAGACACAGGGCAAACGGCAGGATTTCTCGTCCCCATTCTCAAGCATTCAAAGGAAGAAGCCGGCAGAGTACCTTTTCTTCCTGGAAGAACTCTGCGGTGCCCTCATGTGTACACTATTGTTTTAAATGTTTTTTTCAAGTGACTGAAAAAAGCAAAACTATTTTTTAGGATGATCTCCCTGAAATACTCATCACTACCCTCCCTGGGGTCTTCCTTACCCTGAGCCAGTAGCTTGAATAATAGGCAGAGCCTTGGTCCCCTCTTCAGATTTGTTAGATCTGAGGAAGGGCTTACAAATCTGCCCCAGGTGACTCTGATGATTGGTGCTCAGAAAGCACCTGAAAAATAATATCCCCGACCTTTCCTCTCTGAGAATGCTAGGATCCCATGATACCGGTTAACTTCATGGGGGAGATCACAGGAATCATGCCTACTGTTGCTCAGAACTGAATAGACTGGAGACTTGTCCAGTAATGCCAATATTTAATAGAAAGGTATGTTGTCTTGGACAAGGTCAAAATTAGCTTTGTAACTCCTTGGAACAGGGACC
Source organism: Cheracebus regulus (assembly GCA_963574635.1). Taxonomy (NCBI): domain Eukaryota; kingdom Metazoa; phylum Chordata; class Mammalia; order Primates; family Pitheciidae; genus Cheracebus; species Cheracebus regulus. The sequence continues at coordinate 8,279 of CAUYQU010042930.1, read as the reverse complement.
TACATTTCAAGATCAACCTGTGTGCAACAGTTCAAAACTGTAAGGCAGTGCTGCTCAAACTTGAATGTGCAACTGCTCACTTAGAGATCTTGTTAAAATGCTGGTTCTGATTCGGTAGATCTGTGGTGGAGCTGGGATGGAGTCTGCAATTCTAACAAGCGTCTAGGTGGTGCCATGCTGTTGGTCCTTGCATCCCATTTGAAGGCTACTGCCTTAAAGGATACATTTTTTAAAAATTATTAGCTACAGCTGACACTTCTTTCTTACTAAGAAACCTGAAAACAAGCAACATTAATTTACTGCCTTTGGCAAATCACGTACTTTCTCTAGTTTATCTGTTAAATAAGCCTTTCTTTGGCACTGAGATGAAGAGAATAAGGCTCCTACTTGAGAATGGGTTAAGTGCAATGAAGTATCTAAAGTTCTAAGGAGGCCCCAAACCTAGTAATGACTCCTCCATAAATGGTGCTGGTGGTGGCAGTGCTGTTGCTGGTAAGTCACTCTCCCATTTAGAATCAGTGGCCATCCCAGAATGAGGTCAGAGTGGGGGCATAATCTATCAAAGGAATATAGGAGAATTGTTCAGAATTGTCTTTGCGTCCTCCGGTACTTGACACCAAAGAGAGGTTTTATTGGTATGAATAGAGGGAGCCCTTTCAGTTTCTACTACAATTAACATACACCTTGAACCCCAATGTTGTTAAATGTAAAAAGCATCATCTGAAATCCTAACTTTCCAACTTTTGTTATTAGGCATTTAGATTTACCACTTTAAATTTGCCAAATAAGTATAAAACTGCCTCAATCCAATGCTTTTGGCTTTCTTCAATTGCCTTTAATTAAATAAAGGAAAGGGTATTGTGCTCCACAAGGGCATCACATTTCTCTCCCTGACTTTACTCCATGGTGTTTTGTAAACTCAGCCCAAGTGACATTCCTTTAACTTGGATTCACAGCCTTTGCCTATAAGAAACCAGAGAGCTGAACATTTCCTACAAGGCTGGATCCTGGCTCACATTTCTTTTAGTCAAGAAAAAACAAATGACCGTTCTCTCTGTCACCAAAAACAATTTGCAAACCCATCATCTGCCCAGAAAATAAATGGAAAAGAAAATGTAACAACAGTCTTTTCTGTGTATCGATCTGATAAATGTTAATTTCCTATGAACAAATGGGTGGGGGTGCTTGCCAAGATGACATTTTACTACACATGTAGGAGCCCCATGCACTCAACGGCAGAACCAAGCCCATATAATTCCAGTCAATTCAGCTGAGGGATAAATACATCAAGCTTGCAGGCTGGTATTGTCTAGACTCCAAAAAAGTTTGACTTTTTTTTTTTTTTTTTTAGTAATTAACGGCTTCGTTTGGCATTGTATAAAGATAGTATCTTTCACTCTACAGCCCACTGATTCACTAAGTCATCTATTTAACAAATACTTATTGTGCATCTATGACAGGTTCTGTGCTATTGTAGGCCCTGGGCAGACAGCAGTGGACAAAACCAAGTCTTGTCCTCGTGGTGCTTATTTTCTTGTGAACGTATATATTACACATAACGCTGGACGAAGACATGTTCTGATTCTTTTATGTAAATACCATTACTTTATGTAAATGTATTTGGTTTTTGAATAGTCAAAAAGATCAGCCATCAACATTATTTGTTGTCTCTATGTTCCTGGCAGAGGCAGATCTGTGTCCATCGCTGCTCTATTTCATTATCCACATAAACATATTAGAAAAAAAATATGAGTGATTTAGGTAGAAACTAAATCAAGAAAATGAGAACAACTTTTTCTATAAGGTTTATATTTTCCTTATAATTAAAACAGGCAATATGACCTGTGAGTGCTGATTTTTCAAACACCATTATCAATCTTTTTGCCTTTTTACATCACCATTAAATTAGGGACATGGATCTAACTTCTAAAATAGGTTCATCACAGCACACGTTGCCAAAAATAAGAAACAAAACCTTATGAAATGGAATCTACTAATGTTTTTAAAGGGAATAGAAAAGTTTAGTGTCTGTTTTTCTTGATTAATAAATACATGCTCACTCTGAGATGCAAATAATATAGAAATGCATAAATCAAAAAGTGCTATTTGGCCAGGCGCAGTGGCTCACGCCTCTAATCCCAGCATTTTGGGAGGCTGAGGTGTGTGGATCACTTGAGGTCAGGAGTTCAAGACCAGCCTGACCAACATGGTAAATCCCCATCTCTACTAAAAATTCCAAAAAATTAGCTGGGCGTGGTGGTGGGCACCTGTAATCCCAGCTACTCGGGAGGCTGAGAAAGGAGAATCGCTTGAACCTGGGAGGTGGAGGTTGCAGTGAGCCGAGATTGTGCTACTTTACTCCAGCCTGGGTGACAGAGTCAGACTCTGTCTCAAAAAAAAGTGCTATTTATATTAATTTATAATGTTTACAGATCTAAGTAACTGATCTTGTGATTTACATATGGTTCTAGAACATTGATCATTATCATCAGATTGCTCAACTGGCTAGGACTTTCCTTATTCTATAATACTAATAGCTTTTAAAATAACAATGGATATACTCAGAAATACCTTCTAGGGAGAACATCCAGTGCTGAATAGGAATCCCATTTAAAAGCATAGCTCTAACAATGAGCATTTACAGGTAATGTTAATGCCACCCTGAAGAAGATAGAGCAAGTCACTGGCAATCTGTTTTAGAGAATCACGGCATGTCAGCAAGTCTCACAGATCATCCGTGCAATGCGCAGGGCAGGAGGAGAGTGTAAACAAGCCCCCAGGTGAACTATAATACACACACACACACACACACACAACCCACCTTGAAAATTATTTAGCCCATTTTGTCATTTCACAGATGTGTAAACTGAGATCAAAGTAAAGAAACCGGTCAAGTCATGCATATAGGAAATGCAGAGATTGGATCAGAACAACAGTGTTCTGACCCCTAGTCTGGTCTTTTTCTACTCCACCAAGCCACATGAGAAGGTACCTTTGGCATATAAGTGCAGAACAACTCAGCTTCGATTTGTCCCTAAGGTTAAGTGTCCAAACAAGTCTCTGTTGTATCACAAGCTCTCAGTCTAACAAAAGGACCTGAATGGTTTCAGATATTGGTGTATTGGTGGTAGATTTTCGATTGTTTTTGCTGTTGTATGTTTTGCTTTTGGAAAGTGGAGAGAAATTTAACTAAGATCTAAGTAAAAATATCATTATTATTTAACAAACTAATGGTCATATAGGTTTTGAAGTTTAGAGTGAAAGAAAAATAGCAGTTGGATCAATCAGGCACCACATACACGGACACATACACAAACACACGCACACTCACCCATGGTGATACAGTGTTCTGTTTCTTTGTGTGAAGGTGAGAGGCTCACTGTCAGAATGTTTGAGGTGAGAGAACCCCAAGTGTGCTCAACCCTGGGCAGGAGGAGAATGTGTCACTTTAAGTCCTTTTCTCTTTAGCTGAGTCATGGTACAACTACCATGGTCTCCAAAAAAAGTGTCTCCGGACCTCCACAACCAGGGAAAAGGTCACCAGTGACACAGAGCTCGAGTGCTTGGGGAAGTGGGTGAAAGGGAGAATAAAACATCTGCAATATAACTGAAGTCTCTTCGCACGTTCATCTCAGTTGAAAACGTTTATCCCAAGACAAACTTTCCCCTGCATTGAGCTGTGTTGAATACAGCTGCATTCAATGAAGCAAAATCTGCCATTTCTGCCATTAGCAAAGATGAGTATCAATACATTAAAATCTACTCTCTTTTATTTTATAAGAATTTAGAGTTCAGAATATCTTCATTCAATGTGTGCCCACCGCTAAAGCTGTAAAGAATAATATCTGCTCTGATAGATCCTTGGTATAGTATGAAGCAAGAAAAATGTCACAAATGATAGGAGACTCATTCTATTCTCTATATTAACAAAATACGGTACCCTTAAGTGTTAATATATGGCCCTTAAAAATACACATAACTGACATTGATTGACTCCTACTACTTACCAAACATTATGTTAAGTGTTTTATGTCAATAGTTGTATTTAATCCTCACAATTCCATTATGTTGATGCCATTTTACATTTGGGGACACTGAGATTTAGAGCCGTTAAGTACCTGGCCTGAGGCCCATCATCAGTAAGCGAGGAAGTTGAAATTCAAACCCAAATTAGTATGACAACAGCCTGTGCCCTACTCACTCTAATTTGACTCATGTCTCAGGACACAGATCTATAGGACACACATCCTAACATAATTTACAATGCATTTAAGAAATTATAATTTAGTTATATGTATAGTTTTGGCAGAAATTCATCAGTAAAATATTGCATGTCTCAAATTCTGGATCATTTCAAACTGGAATTCCCCCAATGCTATCACACCATGACCCCGAAAGAATCACACACTGGAAGTTTCCACAAATGCCAACTCACTCTTTGGAGTTGAGTGAGTAAAGACAGACTGAGTGGTAGTGACTTAGACTAAACCAGTCGATGGCTTTTGTTCTTCAGGTAGATAAAGTTCTTATTCCCCAGGATCCAAGAAATATTTTCACAGCAATGACTTAACAACTTAAATGGAAATATTGAATACAATTTTTTCTTTTTAAGAAAACTGCATATCCTCAGCTTCTTAATCTCAAGCCATAGTGAAGACTCATGGGGCTGTTTTCTGAGCCACTGGCCTACTCACCTTTTGCCTTCCTTGTCTTTAATTTAATTGCCTTTCTTGTCTTTAACAAATGACTCTGCTATCATTTGTTTCCTATTGTGTTGCATCTGATGTTTTTACTCAATAAACAAAACTAGAATGTGTTCTGTGATGTTGTTTTAATTGGATACAAAATTAAATACATTATCAAGAGAAATGAAACTGAAAGAAGCAAGTGAAGATCGCAGACCTCGTTTTCTTCTGGGGCCACAATTACTGATAAATGATGCAATAATCTCCTGAACAATCTATCCCAGCTACCTTTTGATCTGAAGATCTATAAAAATTGAGTAGTTAGGGGAGGAGGTAGGGTAGCTGGAAACCATTTTCAATTGTTACTAGAATAATTTTGCATCCGCAAGCTGGCAAACTCTAATCATGTCTTTACATTGCTCCTTTTATGGTGCTCCTAAGGAAAATCTATTGAAAAAAGGAGAAGAACAAAGAGGTCTGACTAATGGAACAAAAGCTACATCACAATCTAGTTCTATCATGTTTTCTCATCCTTAGTAAGATGATGGTTCAATTTTGAATAAAGATTAATTATTTGAATGTGGTTAAAGCATAGTCTGGCCAAATTAATTTAAAAAATGAGAGTCTAGCTATTTTTATCTTACTCTTTACATCCCAGGTGATTTCAGTCAGTAAATTTCATAGGAGTGAATATTTTTTAAAAGTGTGCATGGCCATTGGCTTTCATCCATTCGGCATCTCTCTGAAATTGAAGTATTGATATTGTGAAACATACCGAGTCTCTTGGAGTGACCTTGCTGACCTACTTTTGACAACATGATTTCGGCTCCCCCATGGCTTGTGATGATGGGTTCCTGATAACATTATTCTTTATGAAAAATTTAACTGAAGCCAAAAACTAGTTGTGTATATAAGCCTGACTAGCTTGCTGTGCTCTATTTGGTGCTTGGAAAACCAGGCACTGGGTGAATGTTTTTCAATTGTTTTTCAGTTGTGCTATAACTTAGCTTTCCCCTCCTACTGACATAAAAGATCAATCTTAATCCTCCAATTCTAGCTGCATATTGTTTTCCAAAACTAAAGCTATATGCCCCAAAACCTTTGCCTTCTTCCATGTGGCAGATGACATCGCACAGGGAACCTGAACACATAAGCTCCCCATATGCAGAACTATTTCCAGGTGACATTCCCTTCTTTCTTTCCCTCCTACTTCAGTGATGCAGAATAACCATCATATAACAACTAACAATCCGCCTTGAGGGGGATGCCAAATGGAAAGAAAAGAACAGGAGAAGGGCACCTCAATCCAGGCAACACGTTAACAAAAACCCCAGAGAAAAACCACAGTCCTTAACAGACAGCCTGATAAGGTTCCCAGGACATAGTACTGAGGAAGAGCGAATTCTCCAGTGGGACACATCCCATACTCCAGTGGCTCCTGGTTCACCCAGCCACATAAGCTAGCCAATATTCAGATTTAACACAGTGTCCTCTTTAGTCCCAATGTAATTCTATTTCTAGTGTTACCAGCCTTAGCTCTGCAAAGCATCAGTATTCTCTTACAAAAAATAAAGTATTAGCTTAAATTCTGGGCCATCTATCACTCATACCCTTTGGTTAAGGCTACACTCAGTAAGGTATTTTCTCTTGAAGATGCCCACAGCAGTATCCACCCCAGGAACCTTGAAATGGAAGCAGAAATGATTGCATGGGTAACTTACCAGCTCCTGAGGTCTGAATGGCTGCAGCAGCCCCACTCCTTTACCTGATCCCTGCTCTCTCTGTCTCTCTCCCTTTCTCTCTCCCTCTTTCTCTTGTGTACAGATTGCAGGGAACTTAAAGAACTCGCAGGGACAGTGTTTCGAATGACTTAAGAAAGAGAACAGGAACAATACTTCGTTCTCTTTTTCTCAGATGAGTACCTTCGGGAAGAAGGAAGGAAGGGAGGGGAGAGGGAGGAAGTCAACAACCCTTTGCTTTCCTGAAAAAAAATAAGGAAACAGAAGATAGACATCTCATTTTCTCTTAAACAAAATGTTGGAAGGGGCAAAAAAGAAAAAAAAATCTTTGAAAAAAGGAATTCCTCAAATATGCTTTCTGCCCTGGGAGCTTTAAAGAGATGAAAACGCCTTAGTGGCCTGTCCTGTCCAAACAAATGGTGTTCCAGAAAGGCAGGCTCTCCTGTGCTTGCAGCCTCTGGTATCTGGTTTGCAGAACTGACACAGCCGAAAGGGAACAAATCATGTCATGTCGACTCAGAGCAAGGGAGAGCCTGGCCTGTTGTGCTAACCAAGGTAAACCTGCAGCCTGTAAGACAGTGTCGGGGCTGGTCAGCCAGGACTCTTGGCTTTTCCTAGGCCCTTTGAAACACCAGTGTTGCTGCAATTCCTCGGCTGACTCTGGATCCTTAGAGTTTTTCCAGAATCGAATAGCAGATTTATGCTCTGGTCACCGAGCTTTATGCAGTGGACCCAATCCAGCTTCCATCACTGATGGACGAAAAAGGGAAAAGAAGCAACTAACCACAACTGCTGCAGGTCATGGTTATCTCAGATCTGCTGTTTATATCATCCTATCCTCCACATTCCTAAGGCTTCTTGGATTTAATCACCTCTGGAAAACTGGAAGGAGATTTCTAATTTGTTTTCAAAATACTGCCAAGCAGCATAGGGCTTAGATAAATCAGCCACAATTTTTGAAAAAATATGGGGGAGGCAGGAACAGAAAAAATGGAGGAAGTACCCTTTATCGAAGTAGAAGACTTGGGACTTCAGCAGGCAAGCGTGAGCTCTGCTTAGGCTTAGTTGCACTTAGGTATAAGCTCAGTTTTAACTTCTCAGATTTGTATTATGTCTTTTGCACCCCTCATTCATCTGGTTAGGATCATTTTCACTGTGAAAAGGAAGTAGCAGTTATGTAGACCTTTGTGGCAGCACAAGAAAAACTAGCTTTACACTACTTCCTCATTTCACCCAATTGTGAAAAAAATGAGGTGAAGAGATACACCTGATTGCAAAGAGTCACGAAAGTGAGTTCAGGGAAAGAATGATTGTGAGTCAGTGATCCTGTAAGATTTTGATTAGGTCCTTATTGGCATAGGATTCTGTTTTTATTCTGAAAGGATTTGTTTTCCTATCTATCTATCTACCTATCATCTATCTATTATCTATCTAATCTATCTACATATCTATCTGTCTCTCTATCTAGTTATCTGAATATGTGTGCATGTATCAGAGAGAGACATGAAGACTTTGTTAGTCAGTAGGTGTGCCCAAGTCAGGGCAGAGTCCCATTCTTCACATCCGCCACAGCACCAACACTGGCACACCCCACGGCACTGGAGTTCTGGCCTGAGTGACCCAGCCTCACCAACAGTGGGGAACATGATGACCAGACAGTCTCTACGGTTTGCCCAGAGCCACATGCCAGCACGTTCCTGTCTCCTGATCCCGCCTCTTGGGCTCTTTGCCCTCTGCGGGCCTTCCTCTGCATCCTGCCTTTGTAGAATTGGGAAGGGAAATGAAAATGAAAATCTGAGGAAGCCAGGGAAGGGGCATGAGGGAAAGGAGCAGGAAGGCCTAGAAACGGAGTCTT